>ML785896.1:853866-879147 GCA_009831015.1 Picea engelmannii | reverse complement strand
GTTCATTGTGGTGATGACTTGTTGATGATATATTGCTGATATATGTTGCTGATATGTGCTCACATCTAACTGGTTATAAATGACAACAATGGGTAATGAATAAATGTTGAATGCTAATTGATGAGTTTTTGTGCAAGAGAGAATTTTTGGGGAAAAGAGCCCCACACTCATTCACCCCCCCCTCTAAGTGTGGTAGGTGTGTCCAATAGTTTTTACAACAATTTCATTTGGTCATAAAGTATAATAAGGGTAGCATGAATACGTTGGTATACATGCTTTCACTACCACCCACATCCAAGATTATATCTTTTGGAACTTTAATGCACATGGAGCCTTTTCCCCATGATGCATACAAAGATCCATACATGGAAGATGAGGACTTCAAGGAGGTGTTTCAACAGCTATAGTGCCAAATTCATATAGAATAAGGTGATGAAAAGGATGACTATCATTTCCAGAATGGTTTACTCTACATGCTCGACAAGCTATATGTTCATAATGGTGAATGGTTGCATCTTATCAGAGGGGATCACACCTCCAAGATTGTAGGAATTTTTGGTGTTGGGAAGACAATTGCCAACTTACAAAAGTATGTGTATTGGCCCAAAATGTAAGAATATGCAACACAATATATTAGAGGATCTATATGTTTTTGTACCATCAAACCCAACAACATAAGGCAAGTCTATACCATCCCTGGCCTGTGCCCACTTGATCTTGGGAAAACATTTCCATGGATTTTGTGGGAGGTTTACCAACCACATTGAAGGGACATGACTATTTAATTTTGGTAGTTGATAGGTTCAATAAAATGTGCATTCTCATTCCTTGTAAAAAGACCATCAAGGGACAAGAAGTAACAAACTTGTTCTTTGAACAAGTCTTGGTGCACCTTGGAATACCAAGGACCATCATCTCAAATAGGGATACCCTATTTCTCAGTGCAATTTGGACTACATTGTGGGAGAAGATGGACACTAAGTTGAGGAGGTCTACTACATTCCATCCACAAGCATATGGGAAAACATAAGTAGTCAATGAGAATTTGGTGTAGCTTGTGAGGGGTTATAATTAGAAGCATATGAAGACCTGGGATGAAAATATGATCTATATACAACACTCTTATAACAAATAATTCCACACTGCTACTGGTAAGTCACCTTTTGAAACTTGCTTTGGATGTTTTCCACCTACACCCTTAGATGTTGTATATGGAAAACAAGGAGGAGTGAGGGAGGAATTCACAAGAGATACATTAAAAGCAGATAAATTTGTTGAGAAGATTAGGCAGATCCATTTGTAAGTACAAGAGACATTGAAGAAGTCACAGGAAAAGTACAATGCTATACATGAACAACACAGAACATAGAGAACATTTATAGTGGGAGACAGAGTATGGCTACAACAAAATAAGGAAAGGCTACAGGGTCCTGGTAAGAAGATCAAGGCTCTGTGGTATGGTCCCTTTGAGGTATTGGAAAAGATAGCAGATAATTCCTATAGACTCAATCTACCGCCATACATGCGTATTTATTCAGTAATGAATGTGGAGAATATCAAACTCTATGAGCCTTCCATGTTGGATTAGTAGGAGGGGCAAGGCCTACATTCCATAGAGGACTTAGCACAATATGCCCAAGAAGAGTTAGGAAAGGAAACAATTTTGTAGAAGTGGTCCAGAACTACAAGATAGGGGAAAGATGACCTTTGGAAGATTGAATTGAAAGGACAACTTCCAAGCAAAGAAAAATGGTACTCGAAGAAGGTAGAGGAAACATTTTCTCACCTGATTCATTAAATATTTTGGGGACCAAAATCCTCCCTAAATGGGGAGGTATGATCCATATTGGATTATTATATTGTTTTTCATTTATATTTATCCTTTCAGAGTGGAAAAAATTGGAGGAATCAACTTGCAGGGCCATTTTAGTAGCAGGTACTAGTTTGGAAAATTGGGGTTCAGAACCTTCCGGGGCCATTTTGAGGCATTAAAGAGAACTTTTGGGGTTAAAAATTTCCCAACATAGCTATGATCTCGTAATACTATTCTACACATCGAGACCTTTCCAGCGGTGCAAAAATTGCACCACTCGGAGCTCATATGAAAAAGTTGTGCCCCCCGCAAGTTTACCTACCATGTTGACCACCATGGTATGAGAGGATGGCATGTCAACCCCTGTTACTCATGTATATGGAGATATCCACTTAAGTAATTTCAAAAATATTCTAGAAGGCCCAAAACATATCACAATTGAGGGTTGAGGAAGTCAAAAACCTACCCTTAGATGGCTATTGGGCTATGTTAAATACTAGACTGCTAGAAGGAGAAGGGGTTCTGTTCTTTTGCATTGTATCTTGTTCCATAGCTGAGAAAAACATATGAGAGTGGTACTCTGTGAGCATAACATAGGAGGAGAGATTTTGTAATAGCCATACATGCCACAGTTCAAACACAACTTCACAGAGTGTGCCTCTTTCTTTGTACTTGCATCATTTCTATACCAGGGAAAAGAGAGCAGAGCATCCTCACCTTCTAGCTGGGTTTTCTCCTGTATTGGGTTTCCCGGGTTATATCTTGTGTTTATTTGTGGATGGTGTGATTTTTTTTTATTGTTCTCTATTTTCTGTATTTTGTCTATTTTTCATGCATAAGCAGAAAAATCAGTAACTAAATATTATGTAAATCTAAAGGAAAAATAACCTTAACAATAAATATTTCAGTTATTTATCAGATATGTTGTGATGAACTATTCTAGTGGAATATCCAGGATAATTTACAGATCATATAGGTAACTCTAATGTGTAAATAGCGTCATTTCAAAAAGGGGAGACAAGCACCACAACAAAACTGTGTCATTAGATTTATTTTTAGCTTTCCTTTTTGCTTCCGTTTACCTTTTCTATGTTTAATGTTTTTGTAGTTTTGATGAAAACTTGGTGCTATTTCACAGGTTGGTGCTAAAATTGGCAATATTTCATGAGTTGATGATAAACTTGGTGTTGCTTGAACTTAATTTAGCATCAAGTTTGTCAAGTAAGTAAATAAAAGAAAAGGAAACTTTACAAAAAAATAAAGGGTTAAAAATAATCCACTTGTCTCAATCCTCATGAGTGTGAGGACATTTTTTTTTTAATTATAATCTCTTATTTTCCCTCACAAAACTCATCAAACCCTACTCTCTCATTATTTTCTTATTTCGTCTCTTTCTCTCCTCTTTTCTCCTCCTTTTTCCTTTCTCCCTTAGGGTTTCCTCTCTTAGGGTTTCATCATCATGGAAACATGGGTTTCAATTTCATGGAGGAACCTCCATGAAGAAGGTTATTGCTTCTCCCTTCCCTCCTCCTCCTTACTTACTCTTTTACTTTTATTTACCTTTATTGAGTTACTAATATTTATTGTTGTTTTGTTGTTACAGGTTTAGGTTTCATGCATGGGGGCTAACTTTTCATGGAGGAACCTCCATGATGAAGGTAATGGCTTCTCCCTTTCCTTCTCCTCCTTCCTTCATCTTTTACGTGTATTATCCTTTATTGATTTTCTAATGTTTATTGTTTTTTCATTGTTTCATATTTAGGGTTTTGTGCATGGAGGATAGGGTTTAATTTTATTTTCCTTTATTGATTTTTTAATGTTTATTATTGTTTTTTTGTTGCAAGTTTAATGGAGAAAGAAGAAATGACATCTCGGGGAGTTTGTTTAATGCACAAATCTAGTTTATGAGTGTGGCCTAAGGAAGGCCCTTACATTCCCGTAAGCGTATTCTAGTTAAAATCTTCACACCGATATATCTTTCATTACTCACTTTCCCCTAAGTATTAAATGCTAATTTTTATCTCAAATCCACATTACTCACTTGTTTGTATCCATAGGTTAGGCTAGTTTCAATTCAAATCTACACTTTTAATGGTACATTTTTATAACAATGTAGTTAAAGTGGTGCTATTTCCTTTTGGCAAGTGATCTAGGTTCAAATCCCAACATTCCCTTATATTTTCCATTTCTATTTTCATTTTTTACCCATTTTTTATGTTTCCACAAATTTAATTTGCACTAGCTTAGTCTAGTTTCAATTCAAATATACACTTTTAATGGCAGATTTTTGTGGGAATGTATCTTAAGTAGAGACCCTTCCTTTTTTCAAGTGATCTAGATTCAAATCATGACATTCCCTTGCCATTGTTTTTCATTTTTTGTTTATATTTTCATAATTTTAATTTACAAACAATCAACACTAAACTCGATGCTAAATTCAATGTAAATCCAACACTAAACCCTATGCTAAATTCATAGATTCAATTTTCATCTATAGTAGTATAAATCATAAAATTTGGTCATATTTTCAGTGGCACTCTCGAGATGACCAAGACCCCAAATTTACCCTGAAATTAGGATCAAAATTGGACATAATTGGAGGCCTCTAGAGTTGAATTTCAATGAACGGGAAGAGACCCATTTGAGCTACAAATTAGCAAGCTTGAACTAAATCCAAAGATTAAACCAACACTAAACTCGATTCTAAATATGAAAAAACACTTTGGTGTCAACTACTGCACCAGAAAAATGCTCCAACTTGAAAAAAGTGCACTATAATTTGGTTCTAAACTCGACAATAATGGTTTATTTTGTTGTAATAAAGGGAGGTTGCATATGCAACTATGATAGATAATAACTCATCATAATTCTCAAATGGAGATTTACATTTGAGAAGGCAACGTTGCTAATGGGGTGAAAATTACCTTTAGGGGTAGGATGGTTGGTTGGCACAAAAATACTAGGGGCTGCCATGGCATGAATTGAAAATCTAAAGCAAGAACACATGAACAAGAGAACAAGAATATAGGTAAACCGATGAGTAAAGAAATCAAAGAGATTAAAGTAAGGAAGAGTGTAAGGCTTGTTATGAATTTATAATTGTAGTGAGGCCTTTAAAACATAAATTCTATGATCTTTTCATTTTGTCTAACAATTTTTAAAAATCCACTAGTGTGTTCTTGTTAAAACAATTGTTAGTGATTATGGGAAAGTTGAGTCGAAGATTTAATTTTAGAGCAGTCTAAACATGCTACAATTTCGACCTTTTACTGTCATCTTTTTTCGACCATTTTTGCCCAAAATCTGACTACGAATTGCTAGAATTACATGTTGTTGATGATTACAGCTACGTGAGACATCCTCCAGGACAAAGAATGATTAAGTCAGCCTGAGAGAAATCCCATGAGTTGAGTGTGCCCATGAGCTGGGTGTGTGGTTCCTCTCTGAGATGGAGAAGGAAAGTTGTGTGCCCTTGTGTGGGGTGAGGAATCCCATGAGTTGGGTGTGCCCATGAGTTGGGCATGTGGTTCCTCTCTGAGACGGAGATGCAATATTGTGTACCCCTGTGAGGGGTGAAGGATCCCATGTGATGGGTTTAATTTTCTCCTCTATGCAGAGAGTTGATATGATACTCCAGATGATTCTCCTGTGTAGCGCAGTGAGAAAGAAGATCTGTTGAGTTGGACGTGTCTATGGTTGAGCATGGGTGAACGTGTGGAAAATCCCATGAGTTGGGTGCATCATTATGAGACAGAGATGAAACAATGTATTAGCCTTCTATGTGAAAAGAGTTGAGATGATGTGATACTCCAGATGATTCTTCTGTGTAACGTAGTGAGAAAGAAGATCTGTTGAGTTGGATGTGCTCGTGGTTGAGCACTAGTGAGTGTGGTTCTCCTATGAGATGCAACGAGATAGAAATGTGGACATCATTGTGGCTGAGCATAGATAGGTGTGCCCCTAGTGGCTAAGCACTAGTGGGTGTATGAGATCCCTTGCCATATTTTCCAAGAGTCAGACTTACCTGTAACCCTATTTGTGATGTAAAGGGTACAGGTCAACCCCACCATAATGTAAAGGATAATTAATGTAAAAGATAATTAATATGGTAATTATTAATTATATTTTGAGTTATTGAGGTTGGCCCTATTGTGCCAATAGGCACATCATTTGATGTGGTAATGATCCGGATTTAGGAGCGGAACGAACTGATTAATAGACTGAATACAATAAACACGAAGATACCAAGAATAACACAAATATCCAGTGAACAATATCTTCTATTAAATAAAGAAATAGGATGAAACTATAAAACTGCAGAACTGAAACTTGCTCGAATGTTGGTAGCTATCTCTGAGAAGAGATGTGGCTACTACGCACATCCGTCTGAGTAGAATGGATTACAATGAGGCTCCATAGGCGCTTTTCATATTACTCATGAATTCCAAAACCCTAGACATCCAAAAACCTAACCCTAGAACGTGAAACGCCAAAAGTCATGTGGGCCTTATGGGTAAGTTGGTGTAATTTGGTACCTCAACTTCCTAGGGTCATAAAATTTTCATACGACGTCCATTTTAGGCACGTGATAGCCCGTTGGAAAGATATTTTAGAGAACTACACATTTCGTCGTTAGACTCTAACTCCTTCTACAGTCTGACAGTGGCGAGCCAAAAAAACAATGTTTATGGAACCAAAACAACCTTGAAAGTAAAACAAGATGTGCTGACATGAAAACATACAAAATAATCCAGATGGATTAGGCGAGAGGCCACCCATATCCACCTGGAGAATGTGTGAGGATTCATATATCCCTAGAAGTGTAGAACTCACAATTATAAAGAAATACAGAAATATGTGATGAACAAAAAAAGACACAAGGAGCTAGTTGGAACAGGTGGGTGGCCACCAATATCCACCTGGATCAATCCTCCCCCCATAGGAAGCAATGGTCTCCATTGCATTGAGTTCCCCCATCAGGTGAGGAAAATTATGTTGGATTTGGCCCTAGGTGAGCCACTTTCCTTGGTGTAGGAGTTGCACTGCCTTGACAACCCGATAAAGATGGATCCATTGTTGGCGAGTGCCCTTGACCTATGCGTCCACAATCTAATCGGTCAAAGCTTGTTCCATGCAGTCAGGGTTGAGATCTGTTGGCGTCAATTGTTCGGTGATCGCAAAGGTGTCCAATAGCAGTGGAAATTATGGTCGAAGAAGGTCCACATTGAATATGGGATGCATAACAAGGAAGAGTGGAGTGTTGAGCTCAAAAGCATTGCTACCCACAACCTTGGTGATAGTGTAAGGCCCATACCGAAGTGGGAGAAGCTTCTGATGGGGCCCAGTGAGATTCTCCTTCTGCAAATGTAACCAAACTTTGTCTCAAGCCTAAAACTAGTGTGGTACCCTGTGTTGATCATGGCACTGCTTGTACTTAGCATTGGATTTCTGCAAAATCTCTTGGACCTATTGGAAGATGTGTTGAATCCGCTCAATGAATCTGGTGGCTTTATCGATCGCAGACTGATTAGGGGAAGAATCTGTCTGTGTAGTGGCAAGAGGAATTGCAACATCAATGGGTACCAAGGGTTGGAATCCCAGACCCACTTGAAATGGGCTATGGGTGGTGGAACTATGGAGAGCCCTGTTGTAGTTGTGTTGGACATATGGAAGACTCTAGTCCCATATATGGGGATGCTTAAAATTGTACATGCGCAGGATGTGCACAATCATCCAATTGACGACATTGGTTTGGCCATCGGTTTGGGGGTGGAAAGCAGTGGATTTTGTGAGCTTGTGTCCAACAAAGACCAGAGACTCGACCAAAAGGTGTTGAGGAACATCCTGTCTCGGTCAAAGATGATGGTCTGTGGTATCCCAAAGTGGACCCAAACTCATTTGAAGAAGATCTTGGTAGTCTTTGCTGCTGTGAAATTTTTCTTACAAGCTGTGAGAATGGCCATCTTTGAAAACTGATCAACGACCACAAACACACAGTCATTCCCGTGCTTGGTGGATGACAAACTAGACATGTAATCCATTGAAATGGATTCCCATGGCTTCTTAAGAATCGAAAGATGGGTGTATAAGCCTTTCTTCTTGATGGTTGGCTTGGAAATGGTGCAAGCAGTACAAGATCTGATATAATTGCTGACGTCCTGTCGAAGTTTTGGCCAATAAAAATGTTTCTGAAGAACAACCACAATTTTCTCTACGCCAAAATGTCCTGCCACTCGACTATAGTGGGCTTCCCAAATCATCTTTGCACGCTCTCTTATAGGAACATAGAGATGGACTAGATGGCATAAGAGTTTGTCTTGAATGTGAAAATCAATGACAGTGGCGCCTTTACCCAAGAGTTGATATGTGGTGGCGAAGTATGGATCTTGTTGATAAAGTTTGGGCCACTTCGATGCTTCATGTCCATAGGACTGGAGCACAGTGGTGAGTGAAGCCATAGGAGGCTAACTGAGGCAGTCAGTGACACGATTGGAGATACATGTCTTATACTTGATGTTGAGATGGAACTGTTGCAGGTAGGTGGACCACTTTTGATGGTGGTCGTTCTGCAATTTCCCCTGTGTCTGTATGAACTTCAAAGGCTTGTGATCAGTGTGTATGACCGTCTCTTTCCCCATGATGTAATGTTTCCATTGATGACAAGCTTGTACAATGGAATACATTTCCTTGTCATAGGTGGGGTATTTTCGGACAATATCGGAGAGTGTCTCACTATGGTATGCCATAGGATGCCCGTGTTGAGTGAGAACTGTGCCCACAACATAGTCAGATGCATCAGTCTCAATCTCGAATGGGTGTTGCAGATAAGGCAAGGAGAGTATTGGAGTCGAGCACAAGAAATGTTTCAAATCATCGAATTCTCGTTGTTTCTCCTTCCCCCATACGAACTTGGCCCTACCACTGCCCTTGGTCACCTAGCTGAGGGCCCATGCAATATGGGAGAATCCCAACACAAACCGCGATAGAAATTGGCTAGAACCAAGAAGCTTTGAAGCTCGATCAGTGTGGTCAGGGATGGCCAGTCACATATGACTTGGATCTTCGCAGGATCAATATGTACCCCATGCTCATCAACAATGTATCCCAGGTATTGGATATTGGACCCTGTTCATGCCAAAAGTTCATTTTTCTAAGTTGGCATAAAGCTTGTGTTGCCGTAGAGTGCTCAAAAACTGTTGAATATGTCGCATGTGCTCCTCCCACATTCTACTGAAGATGAGGATGTCATCCAAATATACTACCACAAAGGAGTTGGTGAAGGGTCTCAATACATCATCCATCAACCTCATGAAAGTGGTTGGTGCATTTGTTAATCCAAAGGGCATGACTAGCCATTCGTAGAAACCTTCTTTAGACTTGAAGGTTGTCTTCCAGATATCAGTTGGTTCGATGGGAACCTGGTGGTAGCCAAAATTCAGGTCAATCTTGCTAAATAACTTTGCCCCCTTGAGTTGGTTAAGAAGGTCATCAATTCTAGGAATGGGGTAGCGGTTCCTGACTGTGATTTTGTTCAAGGCTTTGTAATCAATGCAGAGTCGCCAAGTCCTGTCCTTCTTCTACACCAGTACAATCGGGCTTCCGCAAGGGGAGGAGTTGGGTCTGATGTGCCCCTTTTAAAGAAGCTCTTGGATATGATGCCTTATTTTGTCATTATCCATCAACAAGCACCGATAGACTGGCCCATTAGGTAGAGGTGTGTCAGAGGTCAGATCAATGGGATGCTTGACTTGGCAGTGTGTCAGTACCCCTATAGGTGAGGCGAAGATGTCTTTGTATTCTTCCACAATCTCATCCACTTGATTCTGCTGCAAAGAGAGGCGTTGTGTTGAGGCCACGGATGTGGCAACGACCTTTTGCTTACTCTGAGCATAGATAACAAAGAAGATGAACTTATCGTTCTATGAAATGACCTTAATGCATTGCTTAGCAGAGATTAAAGAAATAGCAGTAGGCGATACCACCTCAGGGATCCTGTACAATTGTCTACCCAAAGTAATAATAACACTGTGGGGTCTAGGGCCCACAGGGGTTTGGTCTAGTGTCCAGCGAACGTACTGTTAAGGCATTCATGATGTTACACAGGTCACGAGTTCAAACCTCGATTTATCTGGAGGCGTGCTTGCAAGATGTACAATTATCCCTCGGTGTTATAAGGTAGCCAATAGGATTCGACCCCGTGTCACACGAGTACGATACTGCCACCGTTGTCGATTCCCCTAGTCATAAATTAAAAAAAAAACATTGCGGGGTCTAGATTCATACACAACATGATGCTTCCACAAATATGGTTGTCCTAAAAGAAAATCACAAACTTCAAGGGGAGAAATATCACATAGTACCTCATCTTTGAAAGGCTTGATGTCGTAGGGCAGATGACATTGTTGGCTGACGCAAAGATCTATTCCTTGACGAAGCTTGTCGATGTTGTAGGGTTGTGGGTGCAGTGTCGTTGGCAGGTCCTTTCACCTGATGACCTCTGCTGAAATCAAGTTCTTCTGAATGCCGCTGTCGACAATGAAATGAATCGTATCCCCCTTGACCCACATCTAAGAGTGAAAGAGGCGTTCCCCTTCCTTTGGTTCTTTTGGTTCGCTTGGCCGGAATTTGGTGGTAGAGATCGTGGCACTGGGTCAACATCAATAATCCGCTTCCCTCCTTCATGATTTGACTTAGAATCATAATCGACCTCTGACTTGGAAGCCTTCAGCTTGTCCACGAGGGACTTCTTGGAGCGACAATCGTCGGTGTTGTGCCAAGGACTTTTATGGTACTCACACCATTTTCCCGTGTCCTTCATCTTTTTGTTGCCCTTCTTGTGTTGCGGCTTGGACAGATTGTCCTGAGGGCGTCCATCTCGGCTTGGTTCTTTGCTATGTGGGTTCAAGCTGCCTATCCGTGCTTCGACTGTGAGGGGTTTGCAGATCCAAAATCTCGTCGTTTTTGCTTAAATTTTTGCTCGATCTTGACAATGTATCTATACGCCACGCCAAATGAGGCGATGTCCAGGAAATCCATTTTTGTCTAAATGTATCGATGCAAAAAGTCGCGGTATTTGAGCACCAGATGACGCTTAGAATCTTTGATACCCAATTTGGTTCGTAGGGTATGGAAAATATTGGTGAAGTCTGGTACTGTCTGGTCCCTTTCTTGACGTAGGGTGGTTCATCTTGTGTACTGGTCCTCGTAGCTTCCCACAGGGTAGTATTGTTCTTTAATGGCATCCTGGGAGGAATACCATGTAGGGGCCACCAAAAAAATTGCAGATTACTCCACGGGCCTTTTCTCCGAGTAAGTATCCCACCAGTCTTTCACATGGGGAATGACCTTGAGGAGTGCAAAAGTGTTCTTTTCCCTATCGAAAAATTGTGGACCGAAAAATATCCTTCGAGCAGATTCAACCATTTATCTACATCATCTGCATCTATCAGTCCTTCAAATAATGGAATATCAAAATTTACTTGTACCTTGAAGGGGGTTGCATGGTCGCTTGATGAAGATGCTTCTCCCATGGGCAGCGATTGAAGGATCTACACGAAGTTGTCCATCATTTCGTTCCTTTGTCGCGTGAGGGATTCCTCGAGCAACATTTTAATAAGATATCCTGCTCCATCATCTTTCTTTTCGTCTCTCATTGGTTGTTGTCGGGATCAGCATGGTCGATCTGGTAATGACTCGATGGGTTCGAGTCCCAACTTCTTGTACCCAGACCTTGTTGGGGACATGCACGGAGAAAAATAAATGAAGAGCAAACTGTCTTGATACCACTGATCCGGATTTAGGAGCGGAACAAACTAATTAATAGACTGAATACAATAAACACATAGATATGAAGAATAACACAAATATCCAGTGAACAATATCTTCTATTAAACAAAGAAATAGGTTGAAACTATAAAACTGCAAAACCAAAACTTGCTTGAATGGTGGTAGTTATCTCTGAGAAGAGATGTGGCTGCTACTCGCATCCGTCTGAGAATAATGGATTACAATGAGGCTCCATAGGCCCTTTTCATATTACTCATGAATACCAAAACCCTAGACATCCAAAAACCTAACCCTAGAAGGTGAAACACCAAAATTCATGTGGGCTCTATGGGTAAGTTGGTGTAATTTGGTACCTCAATTTCCTAGGGTCATAACTTTTGCATACAACCTTCGTTTTAGGTGCGTGATAGCCAGTTGGAAAGGTATTTCAGAGAACTACACATTCCACCGTCAGACTTTGACTTCGTCTACAATCTGACTGTGGCGAGCCAAAAAAACAATGTTTAGGGAACCAAAACAACCCTGAAAGTACAACAAGATGCATTGACATGAAAACATACAAAATAAGCCAGATAGATTAGGCAAGAGGCCACCCGTATCCACCTGGAGAATGTGTGAGACTTCAGACAACCCCAAAAGTGTAGAACTCACAATTATAAAGCAATACAGAAAGACATGTTGAACAAAAACATACACGAGGATCCAGTTGGAACAGGTGGGTGGCCACCAATATCCACCTGGATCATGTAAGTCTTATATAAATAAAGGTGAATCCCCATTGAGGAAACACACTTATCATTGTGTCACCTCACGATTTCARAAGTTGTGGTATGAAATTGTGAGAATTACAACACCCTCTTGTGTGCTAGGTTTGGTGATGGTGTGGGAGGTCTTTCTCTTGAGAATATAGCAAAGGATTGGCTGGGTTTTCTTCCCTTGTTGAGAAGGGTTTCCCAAGATACTTCTTGTGTTCTTGTGCATGGTTATTCTTCTTGTGATCTTGGTTTGCTGCAGTAGTTATGGTTCAGTTTATGCTATATAGTAAGAAAATTAAAATGCATCAGCTTACCATAAATTCAACACATGTTTCAATTGTTGAGATTGCATAATCTTGATGCAATAAGGGGTTTTGACTAAATCCATTTTTACGATAAAAAAATGCAAATCCAACAATGAAAATTTGTAATTCAAATAATTCTTTTATAGCCAGATTATGATGAGATTGCCAGGAAAAATCCAAATCATAGAATGTTTAGACTTGTCCTTTAATTTTAGGTATCTCCATCTTTAGAGCAGTCTAAACATGCTACAATTTTGACCTTTTACTATCATCTTTTTTCGACCATTTTTGCCCAAAATACGACTACGAATTGCTAGAATTGCATGTTTCAATTGTTGAGATTGCATAATCCAGATGCAATAGGGGGTTTTGACTAAATCCATTTTAACAATAAAAAATGCAAATCCGGATTATGATGAGATTTCCGAGAAAAATCCGAATCATAGAATGTTTAAACTCGTCTCTTAATTTTAGGTATCTCCATCTTTAGAGAAGTCTAAACATGCTATAATTTCGACCTTTTAATGTCATCTTTTTTCGACCATTTTTTCCCAAAATCCGACTACGAATTGCTAGAATTGCATGTTTCAATTGTTGAGATTGCATAATCCAGATGTAATAGGGGGTTTGGGCTAAATCCATTTTTACAATAAAATATGCAAATCCAACAATGAAAATTTGCAATTCCAGCAATTCTTTTATAACTGGATTATGATGAGATTGCTAGGAAAAATCCAAATCATAGAATGTTTAGACTCGTCCTTTAATTTTAAGTATCCCCATCTTTAAAAAAATTACATCATAACCCAATTTATCTAATCACATACATGTCTCGATTCACATACATGGGAGATTTGCACCAAGAGATTATTGTCGTTGAATAGTAAGATGCATTTAATGAGGATGTATATTATCATGAGAGGGTGTCACTCCCTTGTATTCTGTGTATAATTGAGATCTACTAATGATGATAATTGAGATCTACTACTCCCTTGTGGTAAAGAGGAGACATGGATCAGACTCAATTCTGGTTTATCATAATTTCCATGGCATTATATCCGTGAGAAAGCCAAAACCCAAAACAATAACAATGCAGCTTTAGCTTAAAAAATTGGGTGACTTCTACATAAAAAAAACAGGTTCATTGTCATTGAACCTCTGCATCTCTGTCAAATCATGCTTCTTCCATTGGGTTTATCAATATTGCACTCCTTTTATCGGTTAAACCTTAACAGCAATGAAACCCATACCTCATCCATTACCAATTTCCCACAAGAACAAGAAGATGAGCCTCAGCATGCTTCAAGAAACCAATTTCGATGGCAATAACAACATCGTTAGCATCGGCATGCAAGCAGGGCCGAAAACTCAAACAACCCCTCAACATTATCTCTATTATAGCTTCCAACGCTTTAGATGAATCCACTTATGTCTCCCTTTTGCAGACCTGCATTGAGAACAAATCCCTGTCAGCGGGCAAGCTACTGCATGCCCACATAACCCAGTCCGTATTCAAGCCAGACAGATATCTAAACAACACACTGATCAATATGTATGCCAAGTGTGGAAACCTGGAAGAAGCTTGCAGAATTCTGGATCAGATGCCACGGCCTAATGTGGTCTCATGGACTGCAGTCATTGCAGCTTACGTCTTTAATGGATATACTGAAATGGCATTGAGATTGTTTTATCAAATGGTTCGAACAAGAGTTCAGCCGAATCACTTCACAATTGCCAGTATTCTCCCGGCATGTACTGAATTAGGAGCTCTGGAGAATGGTAAGGAGATTCATGAAGATATTATGAGAAATGGGTTCCAGTCAGATGTTTTTGTGGGGAGTGCTCTGGTAGACATGTATGCAAAATGTGGAAAAATTGAGATTGCACGCCAAGTGTTTGACAAAATACCGCAACGAAATGTGGTTTCATGGAATGCAATGATTGCAGGATATGCAGAGAATGGGTTTATGGACGAGGCAATGAAACTGTTTGACAAAATGCCTGAAAGAGATATAATTTCATGGAATGTGATGCTTGCGGGATATGTTGCAAATGGTCTTGTTGATGAAGCCCTGAAGTTCTTTGATATAATGCCCGAACAGAATCTGGTTTCATGGCATTCGTTGATTTTGGGGTGTGTAAAGAATGGGCTGAGTGACAAGGCTATCAAGCTTTTTCAACAGATGCAAATGGAGAATGTGAATGTGCAATCGGAGACAATTGCCATCGTTCTGCCAGCCTGTGGCCATTTGGCAGCACTGGAGCGGGGCAGATTAATCCATGGAATCTTGACTATAAGGGGATTTCAGTCTGATGAATTTGTGGGGAGTGCACTTGTAGACATGTATGCCAAATCTGGAAGCATTGAAGATGCCTGTAAGGTGTTTGACAGAATGCCTAAACAGGATGTGGTCACATGGACAGCAATGATCACAGGGTATGCCATGCATGGGCGTGGAAAGCAAGCCCTTCAGCTCTTCAAACAAATGCAGACTTCCGGTATAAGCCCTGATCGTGTCACATTTCTCGGTGTTCTATCTGCTTGCTGCCATTCAGGTTTAGTTGATGATGGCTTGTGGTATTTTGATTGCATGAGTCAGTGTTATCACATCACTCCTGCAATGGAGCACTATTGCTGCATGGTTGACCTTCTTGGCCGTGCTGGTCACCTCAGTGAGGCGCAAGACTTTATCAACAAAATGCCAATAAAACCTGATGCATCTCTGTGGGGATCTTTGCTTGGTGCTTGTAGAATTCATTCCAATATTGACCTTGGAAATTATGTGGCAGAGCAGCTGTTTGAGTTGGATCCTAAAAACCCCAGACCTTATGTACTTCTGTCAAACATGTATGCTGTGGCTGGCAGGTGGAATGATATTGAAAAGGTCCGAAAAATAATGAAAGACAATAAGGTGAGAAAGGAGCCAGGATGCAGCTGGATCGAAGTTGATAAGCAGATGCATGTGTTTGCAGTAGGAGACAGATCACATCCACAAACACAAAAAATTTATAAAAAATTGGAAAGCTTGTCTGGGCAGATGAAGGCAGCAGGGTATGTGCCAGACACAAGTTTTGTTCTGAATGATGTGGATGAGGAGCAGAAGGAACATATTATCTTCCACCATAGTGAGAAGCTTGCCATTGCATTCGGGCTTATGAACACACCCCCCGGGGTACCTATCCGGATTATCAAAAACCTTAGAGTTTGTGGTGATTGCCACTCTGCCACAAAGTTCATTTCCAAAGTCGTTGAAAGAGAAATAGTTGTTAGGGATGCTAAACGTTTCCATCACTTTAAGGATGGGCAGTGTTCTTGTGGAGATTTTTGGTGATCCCAGGTGAGACAATGTATTAAAATGAGGATGGTGTAGTTATTTTATTTTGATTTTTAGCTGGCTAAGTTCAGCGCCCAAATGTAACTTCATGCTTATTACACATCAATGTTCTCGTCATGGCTTTGGGAGGTCCACAAGGGTCATTTAACTTTGTAGGTATGCCCCGGCCATTTAATTTGAGAGGTTTTCCTTATGATAGTTATCAGCCATTAATCTATTGGCAACCCATATGTTAGCTATTATCCCTTTTCATCTGCCACTGTCATGATGACTTTGCAGGTATGCTGAGGTTTTTGACTTATTTTCTAAGGTGTAGTGTAAATGTTCTATGTTTTTTACTTTTTCGGCAATTATTATTAGAATCTGGCAACACAATTGTTGACAAAATTGCAATTTTACATTGCTCAAATTACATTTTTAAATCAAAAACCCCAGTGCGTTTGGAATATGTAATCTCAATTGAAATCTGCAATTCCAGCTATCCTTCTAAATTTCTGGTTAGATTTTGGGCAAACTCTTGAAAAAATGTGCCCAGTAAAAAAGGTAAAAACATAGAAAGTTTAGACTATCTCATTTCCTAATAAGATTTATAAGAATTAGAGTTTACCTGTTTGCATTTTTTATTTCTCTGGAATCTGTTTTCAACATCCAAGCCATGACTGCAGTTTACATCATTTTCAATGAGTTATATAGCGGACAAACTCTGCAGAGAGTATACAAAATTTAAATAGTCATTAAGGTAAGCAAGTAAAGCCCAGGGTTAATCAAAGCTTGAAGACGACCACTATTGGCATTATGCTTTCATTAATTTGCGAGAAAATATATGCCTTCACATGGGATCAATTTTAACAGAACTCGGGAATTCAAATATTGATGATTTATTTTCTAAGAAGTCAGAACTTGTATGAAGCTACAAACCTGTGATGCCTACTTGTGATGGACATCTTTATCACATGCATGCCCCTATTACAAAAAGTTCTTAACCCCTTTTTGCATGTCGTTAAAAGCCTACTTGTAGAGTCTTACTTACTAACATGATAATGCCACATATGTAAAAAGTCCTTAATTCTTTTATTAGCGATTTAAGTCTTAAGTTAAGCGTTTGTTAGGGTTTTTGCATCATTATTGTTATAAATAGGGGTTTCCCTCTCTCATAGATATCTCATATATTATTATCAGTATAATCATTCAACTTATTGTTGTTATTGTAGAAGTTTTCCTCCATTATTTGGATTTGAAGGTACAATCCACCCTTGGGTGTGCAAGTGCCCCAACTCTTTTCTTCTCTTTTCAATGTTTTTATTTTGGTTTATTTTTTCAATTATTTAAATAGTTGCAACAGCAGTTCCTAGCCCTAACAATCGGCTAGGAGAGTATTTTTGTACTCCTATGCACGAAGATCCCCATTGTAATAAGCAATAACATATCATAGTTTAAAGGAAAAACTTGAGAAGGATGGTTGCAAAAAGGAGAAGCCTATATTGTTATGAATCACTTCACTAAAGAAGAGAGATTGCCTTTGTGACACTCAAATTTGCACCAACCAAACTATGATGGTGGAAGACTCACAACTGATAATGCAAGGAAAGAAGAGAGCTTAATACATGGACCAAGGTTGTGGAGGAAACGCAGAATGAGTTCTACCATCTTAGACACCACAAAGACTAGCATATCAAGTGGCAACAATTGCACCATTGTTGAGATTAATCAATCTAGAACTATGCAAACGAGATCATAATTTAATGGCATGACTTGACATATGAGATCTTGAGCATATTAAGATCCTCCAGTACCAAAACATATTACACTACAACACTCCAATTGAGTTGGAATTTCTAACAAGTAATAAACTTAGGCTCCCTATTTATTTGCTACAAGGATTGAAGAAAAAATTTGCTTAAAGCAACGCACCAAGGACCCTCTTACAAATTAGCACAAGAAAAAGCCTTGCGACAATCCCTCAGAAAATTTAGCGCTATGTGCATAGGACCAACAACAAAATTCCCAAAATAGAGAATAGTATCAAGACCATCAATAACAACAAAACAATAAATGTGTTGTTTCTTAACCCTTGAAAATTGGAACACAACCAAGTATACATAGAATAAAATTGTAGATTAACCAGAAACGAGAGACTATAACATAGAATCTGTGAAAATACCCTTGTCTATTGATAATGCAAAGAACAATACAATGTTCACTTTCCTTTTAAGGGGGGCAACCTTCCATGAAGCAGAGCTCCAAATACACAATACAAAACAAACATTCTAGAGACTCCTATCTATTTAAATAGTTTTTTCATAGCAAAAGCGCTAACCACTTGTGGTCTCGTCACTAATGGGTACCAACTACCTAGTGGACCTTATAAAGTGGACATTTTTACTTTGAATATCTATCCACTACTATCCATTGGGCCTTATTTAAAGAAGATGGCCACATACAACAATTAGCTAACTCCTAAGTAGCGTAGAGTAGGGAGGTTGGGGTAGGACCCAAACATGTCGTCCCTCTTCAAAAGAAACATTGTCCTCGAGCCTGAAGATGAGGAAATTGTTGTAGAATTGTGGCTAGTTCCTCCATTGGACCAATACTTCACTAATCACGTATTGGCACAATTGATGCTCTCTAGTATCCAATACTGTTGCCAATTGAAGCCAATTGGAGCCTTCTTCATCAAGTTATGATAGGTAGGTTTTCACATTGTATTTTGATCCCATGACTTTTTTTAGACAAGACACATGAAATACTAGATGAATCTTGGAGTGGGCTAGAAGCAGTGTTATCAGAACCGGTCGGTCGGACCGGCCTTAGGGGAAAAAGTGGTCAAAATGGTGGTACCAAACCGTTTTTTGCAGGTTTCGTATTGAATCGACCAATTATATACAAGTTTCGGCCAAAAACGCAGAATCGATCGGTTCCACATAGCACCCATATGACGCACTTAAAGGGGTGGATTTCCAATTTTTTTAATAAAAAAAACAAATTTCTACCAATTTTTGTACATTATGTAGCTTTTAGAAACTAGAGGTCGTGTTTTCAATTTAGAAACATCCAAAAGCTCCTCAAAAACAAAAGAAATGATCAAAACATGGTCTCAAAATTAGCAACAGGTTTCAAAACCAATTTTGCAGTGGTTGATTGATTGTATCTTCCCGAGTCTCTCTCAATTGTCCACATGTGGCTTGTCCCCATCAATTTCACTTCATATTATATTTATCAAAATTTTTATCTGTACATGCACTTCCCCCACATGGAAACTCTAACATTTATTTTCCACGTCTTGTACATGAGAAAGTTGCAGAGGCATTGGGACAAGGAGTTGTCCATTCAAGTGCATTAATTGTGGAAGACAAGATCATGCATAGATCTTGTAGGTAATGGTAAATATTTTAAAATTAACTCTGGTTATAAGGATTGTATTTGTTGGTAGCAGAAAATGATTGGTAGCAACTAGCAATCAATAGAGTTGTGACAGAGGGCAAGCAAAGCTCTTAGGAGGGAGAAGTTAGTGGTAGAACCTTGCAGTAAGATTGTCATAAATGCTTCCAACTGAGGATCGAAAGTAAGGAGGACCAGAGCAGTTCTTAGAAGGGTGTGAGTGCAGTGCAGAAGCCAGAGAAGAGCAGAGGAGTGCTCAGAGGGTTCTAGGAGACAGAACCAATGTAACACCTTGTTTCCCCCAGTCTGTAAAAATAAATTTATTGGCCAAGAACTATGGAAAACTCAAAGATGTGAATGTGTGATTTGAATGGACCTTAGTAAAAGGTCGATGAATGTAAATAATGTTATGAATATATGTTACAGGACTGTTGAGAGGGGGATGTGCTGAAAAAAAGACCACGATGGTTGAAGAAAGGTGGTGGAAGGCACCTGGAATGGTGGTGTTAACTTCCACCGAACCAAACCGTATTTGGTCTTCACTGGCCCGAAGAACCAAGAGCAGCTCGCTAGCCCCGAAATGAATTACTCGCCAGATTGGTAGGTGAAGAGGCTCCTCATGAGTTAATGAGGGATGGGGGTGAACCGACCCATCCGTGGAAGCCTCGGACTTGACCACCGCGGGGAAGTTCGTGCCACACGCAACCTCGTCGGAAAAGAAAAGGAAGGAAAGAGGTGTGGAAGGGGACAGTCGTGACAAAGATCGTAAGAGGGGAGAAATCGAAAGGATTCTGGAAAAAAATATACAGAGTGATCGATGAGCAGAGAAGAAGGAGAGTAACCTTCATTCTCGACTTCTGACGAACAGAGACTCAGTCTCATAGCATCGTGGTCTAATCTCGGGGGTGGCTAGTGGTAAATCCATTCAGAATCGCTGAGCCTATGGTTGGGTGGAAACGAGCACCCCCCTCAGCAGTTGCTTCACACCTGGTGTTTTTCTGATAAGTGTTATATCTTGTATCGTGAATTTAAATATTCTGACATATATTCTCATGGTTTGTGAAATTATGAATGATTTATGTATAAGATTGTCTGTATGGTGTTTGATAAAAAATGGTGGCTGCATGCTTATATTGAAAAGACCACATATGACTTACGTATATATTTATATTTATATATATGTATATTTTGAACGGATTCAGTATTCAAGTCTATTCTCGAGAAATTTATTACATTATTTGTGTCAAGTAATGCTCTAGATAGATCTTCCCATAGGGACACCCTTTTTAAAGTTCACCCAAGAATCTGCCGGAGGATTTTATGGCGTAAGTCTGAAAAACCCTGCACGAGAGAGAATGGTCCTCTTAGACTTAGGACATTTCGGCATTTCGGCACCCAGGGTACCTAAGTGCGAGTTCCCTTGTACTCGCAAATCCCGAAACCCTGATTCACGAAAACCCGAAATGATAGCATGCAGATAAGTTAGGACATTTCAGTGTATCGACACCCAGAATACCCAAGGGTGTATTCCCTTGTACTCGCAAGACTTGAAACCCCGATTCACGAAAACCCAAAATGACGGCGTGTGGATAAGTGAGGACATTTCGGTGTTTCAGTACCTGGAATACTCAAGGGAGTATTCCCTTGCACCCACAAGTCCCGAAACCCCGACTTGCGAAATCCCGAAATGGTAATAATATGGAGAAGTTATAAGATCCCGAAGTTTCGGTACCCGGGATACCTAGAGGCGAGTTCCTTGTACTCGCAAGTCCCGAATCCCCGACCCATGAAATTTCGATGAGTGAAATCCTGAAATAGATGCGGAAGTTAAGAGTTGGTACTTCAGAGTTTCGGTTCCCGAAAGATCTAGATGTGAGACCTCCTGTCTGCGCACCTCGCGAATCTCCGATCCGTGAAACCCCGAATTTTGGTCAAGGGTAAGACGAGTGGGTGTATCGTCTTTTCGATACTCAGGAAATCAAAGAATGTGACTTTTCGTCCTCTTGTATTGTGAAGTCCCGACTTGCGAAATCCCGATAAGGCATAGTGTGAATTGGATCGGCGTTTCAGTACCCGAGACTTCGAAGGACAATTTTGTTCTGTGTACCTACTAGATGCGAAGTCCCGATGGGGAAAGCTCCAATATGGTGTAGTGCACAAAGTCTTGATTCTTCGGAGTTTAGAGTTTGGTATTTCGGAGTTTTGGCTCCCGGAGGATCTGGGTACGAGAACTCCTGTCCTCGCACATCCCGAAATCCTGATATGCGAAACTCGGAGAGGACCTAGTGCGCATAAATCTGGTACTTCATTGTTTCGCCTCCCGAAGTACCGAAGGGCATGAACCCCTTGACGTTTTATTCCGCGAAAAATCTAAATGAGTGAAATCCCGAAATAAGTTGAGAAAGATATATATATATATATAGGATATGCAGATTTTGGAGTTCCAGCTCTCGGGAGACCCAATTGTGAGACCTCCTGTCATTGCACCTCTCGAAATTCTGGTATGCGAAATCCCTAAGGGTAGATTACCTGGACTTAACCTGGGTTGTTGTTAATCTCGTTAAGTGGTTAGATCCGTTTCGGGTTTCGGCCTTTTGAAAGACAAGAGAGAAAGGGAAATACATGCCTCGCGATTTCCCGAATCGTGAAAGCCGACAAGCACCTCTCCGATAAGGCCATTGGTCATAGCCGTTGATCATATGAGTATGGATCATGAATGGCAGGGTCTGTATCAGGCCCCGTAGGGATTCATGGAATTCTGTTCCCCGGAGAAAAGAAGAAAAAGACCGAAAATTTTTGAATTCCGTAGTGGGTATGTTACAAATTGGTATCAGAGCATGGTTACAACACTTGGCCTACTTGGGTTCATTAACGGGTTGCGCATAGACTCCATTCAAAGTACTGTTAAAATGAGTAACTCCTTATCTTGACCCTCTCAATTAAAAAATCGAAGTTAAGAATGAAAAACCCCTATTGTGTGTGTGCATGAGAAAAATATGAGTTTATGTACCGATTATAAATGAATATGAACATTGACTAACAACCAGCGTTTTTCCTTTTGCACACAAGCGAGAGATCAACTGCGGGAAATTGTAGACGTATAGAATGGTGACTCACCAAGAGGTGGGGGAAGGCTCCGCACAATAGAGACGAAGAGTCTGACGAAAGAAGGGCAGTAGGGACCCCTCCAGATCTAGCCGAGACTGTGAGGAGCCTCATGGTCGAATTACAAAGCTGGAAGGCTGACAATGAGAGGATGATGAAAGAACAAGAGAAGCAAACAAAAATTAACGCAGTTTTACTGCAAAGCCTATCCGACCTAGAAAGACAAATGCAGCATGAACCTGAGGTACAAAAACATGGTCATATCAGTGGCCACACTGAGAGGAGCACCTCGAAAAAGGTCCATCCCAGAGGTAAAGGACAGGCAACGGACGATTCCTCTGGAAAGGAAGTTGGCGGTTCAGAGGGCTCTTCTAGCAGCAGAACTAGTTCTTATTCCTGAAGAAGACAGAAGAAGCGAAAGCTTTCCAAGGGTCATAAATTCGAAGAATTTAGGAAGACCAAACCACCCTCCTTCGACGGTGAAATAAAGAAGGGAGAGGAAGCAGAGGCCTGGCTGCTTGGACTAAAGAAGTATTTCAGAGTCCATGACTTCTCAGAAAATTTGAAGGCCTGAGTGGCCACCTTCAACTTGAACAAAAAGGCTTCCATTTGGTGGGAAGACCTTAAGAATGTGAAAGGAGTTCGCGAAGAGGACCTGTCTTGGGAATGGTTTGAGAAATACTTCCGGAAGAAGTATTTGTCGGAAAAATATTTCGACGAAAAGACTAAAGAATTCTATGAACTCAAACTGGGGCAACTCACTATAGAGGAATATGTCAGCAGATTCCTCGAGTTGTTGAGGTATGTACCTTATATAAAGGCAGAAAAGGAAAAGGTGCAATGTTTCATCAGCGGACTACCTAAGGACTATCGGAACAGAATTGAATTTGATGAGCCAAAGACCCTAGAAGGCACTATCCGAAAGGCAAGATATTGTCATGAACAGTTTGGACATCGGACAGAACCTCGCGAAGGTTGGAAACCGAAAAATAGTTCGGGATTTCAAAGAAAAGGGATTAAATCCCCAAGATTTAAGAACTATAAGAAGAACTCAAGGATGAGCTTCCCAGCCCAGAGTGTACACCAACAGAACTTTCCCTCCTTGAGCGGAAATAAAACTTCTGGGTTTGTACCAGTGAAGGTTGATAAATCAAAGAGAGAACCTTTGAAATGTTGGGGTTGCGGAGAAGAACATCTACTGAGAGATTGTCCACACCGACAACAAAATAGTCGGAGAATTTATAGCATCCAGGAAGCTACCATCGTCAATGATGTGGCCAGGAGTGTGCCACAAATTTATGTAGCCTTGGATAATAACCAAGCCAAGCACCAAGCTTCAGTGGTGGAAATAGAAGGTATGATTTCCAACCATCTAGTGTCTATTCTGATTGACCCTGGTTCAAACTTGAGTTATATAGCCCCTAAGACTGTTGAGAAGTGTAAACTATAGCCACATAAACCTACCAAGACATGGTTGGTACAGTTAGCCACTGGCACCAAAAGAAGGGTAGCAGAGGTCATACCAGCTTGCCAATTAATGTTGGGTGAATTCCCCACCCAAGCAACCCTTAACATATTACCCCTGGGATCATATGATTTGTTGATTGGTATGGACTGGCTAGCCGCCCATAAAGCCAGATTGGATTGTTACCATAAAAACTTAGAATGTGTAAGTAAAGAAGGAAAAAGGATAACCCTTCAAGGGATTCGAAAACCTGTCTCGGTGAGACAAATATCAGCTTTACAAATGAGAAGGTATTGCCGAAAATGATGTCCCCTATATGCAATACAGGTGTTGAAAACAATTGAAGGTGACAAACCAAGCCTCGAAGACCACCCTACCCTGAGAGAATACAGATATGTATTTCCGGAAGAGGTACTGGGTCTACCTCCAAGAAGGAACATTGACTTCTCGATAGAACTTGCACCGGGAGCGGTGCCAGTGTCTAGGACACCCTACCAGATGAGCACACCTGAACTAGTTGAACTCAAATTGCAATTGAGAGAAATGATGGATAAGGGCTATATCCGGACCTTACAACATCAAGGCCATGGTTGTAATCTCTCTTTCACATTTAATATGATACAATAATATGATTATTTCCTATAAAGCTTGTTGTGTTTTATTGTATGATTCCTTGATCACATACATAGGTTTATATTGAGTTTATGCTATTGCTATCACTTTGGATGGTTGTGTTCTTTTGCAGGATCATCATTGTATGAGCGTTGGAATGGAGCTAGGATGGCGATGGCAAGAGGAAGCGACGTTTAAACGGTATGTCACTCATCCCTCTTTAGTTAGTAAATTCAATATCTAAAACTTAAGGAAAGCGTCATGTTCTGGTGTGTTTTGTTCTAGATCTAGGTGGATCTAGGGAGATCAGTTAGTGTCCGCACCTACCGATTTGTCCGATAACACYGGCCCAACGTGTCTCCATGGGGAGCACCAATCTTATTTGTGAAAAAGAAGGATGGTACCCTTAGATTTTGTATAGATTATAGACAACTCAATAAGGTAACTATAAATAACAAGTACCCCTTGCCCAGGATCGATGACCTGTTCGATCAATTGGGGGGTGCGTATATTTTCTCAAAGATTGAATTGAGGTCGGGATACCATCAAGTCTGAATCAAGGGTGAAGACATCCATAAAACTGTCTTCCAGACGAGGTATGGTCACTATGAGTTTGTGGTAGTGCCATTTGGGTTAACCAATGCCCCTGCCACTTTCATGTGCTTGATGAACAATGTACTCAGCAAATTCCTAGACAAATTTGTGTTGGTTTTTATTGATGATATAT
>ML785896.1:839675-851573 GCA_009831015.1 Picea engelmannii | reverse complement strand
AGCACATAATGTTTTCCATGTTTCATTATTGAAGAAATATGTACATGATTCTAATCATATAATTGACTGGTCTATGATCCAGGTGGAACCAGAGGGAGAATTCCTACCAGAACCTCAATGCATACTGGACAGAAAGGAAACCTCGCTCCGGAACCGAACCATTTCATAGGTCAAGGTGCAGTGGAGACATTTTGGCCCAGATGAGGCTACATGGGAAATGGAGGATTCCATGAAACAGGCATATCCGATTTTGTTTACCCCTGTACATACATGTCATATTGATAGATAGAACATCGAGGACGATGTTCCTTTAAGGGGGAGGTAACACCCTGTTTCCCCCAGTCTATAAAAATAACTATACTGGCCAAGAACAATGGCAAACTCAAAGATGTGAATGTGTGATTTGAATGGACCTTAGTAAAAGGTCGATGAATGTAAATAATGTTATGAATATATGTTACAGGACTGCTGAGAGGGGGATGTGCTGAAAAAGAGACCATGATGGCTGAAGAAAGGTGGTGGAAGGCACCTAGAATGGTGGCGTTAACTTCCACCAAACCAAACCATATTTGGTATTCACTGGCCCGGAGAACCAAGAACGGCTCACTAGCCCCGAAATGAATTACTCGCCAGATTGGTAGGTGAAGATGATCCTCATGAGTTAATGAGGGATGGGGATGAACCGACCCATCCGTGGAAGCCTTAGACCTGACCACTGCGGGGAAGTTCGTGCCACATGAAACCTCACTAGAAAAGAAAAGGCAGGAAAGAGGTGTGGAAGGGGACAGTCGTGACAGAGATCACAAGAGGGGAGAAATCAGAAGGACTCTAGAAAAAAATATACAGAGTGATTGATGAGCAGAGAAGAAGGAGAGTAACCTTCGTTCTCGACTTCTGACGAACAGAGACTCAGTCTCACAAAATCGTGGTCTAAGCTTGGGGGTGGCTAGTGGTAAATCCATTCAGAATCGTTGAGCCTATGGTTGGGTGGAAACGAGCACCCCCCTCAGTAGTTGCTTCACACCTGGTGTTTTTCTGATAAGTCTTATATCTTGTATCTTGAATTTAAATATTCTGACATATATGCTCATGGTTTGTGAAATTATGAATGATTTCCGTATAAGACTGTCTGTATGGTGTTTGATCATAAATGGTGGTTGGATGCTTATATTGGAAAGATCACATATGACTTAAGTATATATTTATATTTATATATATGTATATTTTGAACGGATTCAGTATTCAAGTCTGTTCTCGGGAAATTTATTCCCGTATTTGTCTCAAGTAATGCCCTGGATAGATCTTCCCATAGGGACACCCTTTTTAAAGTTTACCCAAGAATCTGCCGGAGGATTTTATGGCGTAAGTATGAAAAACCCTGCACGAGAGAGAATGGTCCTCTTAGACTTAGGACATTTCAGTGTTTCGGCACCTGGGGTACCTAAGTGCGAGTTCCCTTGTACTCGCAAGTCCCGAAACCTTGATTCGCGAAATACCGAAATGATAGCATGCAGATAAGTTAGGACATTTCGGTGTATCGGCACCCAGAATACCCAAGGGCGTATTCCCTTGTACTCGCAAGACCCAAAACCCCGATTCAAGAAAACCCGAAATGACGGCGTGTAGATAAGTGAGGACATTTCGGTGTTTTGGCACCCGGAATACTCAAGGGAGTATTCCCTTGCACCCGCAAGTCTCGAAACACCGACTTGCAAAATTCCGAAATGGTAATAATATGGAGAAGTTATAAGATCTCGGATTTTCGGTAATCGGGATACCTAGAGGTGAGTTCCTTGTACTCGCAAGTCCCAAATCCCCGACCTGCGAAATTCTGATGGGTGAAATCTCGAAATAGATGCGCAGGTTAAGAGTTGGTACTTCAGAATTTCGGCTCCCGGAAGATCTAGATGCGAGACCTCCTGTTTGTGCACCTCGCGAATCTCTGATCTGCAAAACCTCGAATTTTGGTCGAGGGTAAGACGAGTGGGTGTATCAGCTTTTCGGTACTCGGGAAATTGAAGAATGTGACTCTTCGTCCTCTTGTATTGCAAAGTCTCGACTTGTGAAATCCCGATAAGGCATAGTGTGAATTGGATCGGCGTTTTGGCGTTTCGGTACCTGAGACCCCAAAGGATAGTTTTGTTCCGTGGACCTACTAGATGCGAAGTCCTGATGGGGAAAGTTCCGATATGGCGTAGTGCGCAAAGTCTTGATGCTTCGGAGTTTAGAGTTTGGTATTTCGGAGTTTCGGCTCCTAGAGGATCTGGGTACAAGACCTCTTGTCCTCGCACATCCCGAAATCCTGATATGCGAAACCCTGAGAGGACCTAGTGCACATAAATCTGGTACTTCGGTGTTTCGGCTCCTGGTGTACCGAAGGGCATGAACCCCTTGACTTTTTATTCCGCGAAAAATCCAAATGAGTGAAATCCCGAAATAAGCTGAGAAAGATATATATATATATATATAGGATATGCATATTTCGGAGTTCTGGCTCCCGGGAGACCCAAGTGTGAGACCTCCTGTCATCGCACCTACCAAAATTCCATTATGAAAAATCCCTAAGGGTAGATTACCCAGACTTAACCTGGGTTGTTAATCTCGTTAAGTGGTTAGATCCGTTTCAGGTTTCGGCCCTTCGAAAGACAAGAGAGAAAGGGAAATACATGCCTCGCTATTTCCCGAATCGTGAAAGCCGACAAGCACCTCTCCTATAAGGCCTGTGGTCATAGCCGTCGATCATATGAGTACGGATCAGGGATGGCAGGGTCTGTATCAGGCTTCGTAGGGATTCGGGGAATTTCCTTCCCCGGAGAAAAGAAGAAAAAGACCGATTTTTTTTGAATTTCGTAGTGGGTATGTTACAACTAGTGGATACCAAAAGGTCATAGCTCAGGGGAATCTTGGTGAGGTATTGAGTGGCAGGTAGAGGAGACTTTCTATAAGAAGGCTTGATGCAACTCACCGTGGACTAGGAGAAGTTCATAAAGGGAAAATATGAAGATGACTACTAATAGTCATAGCATGAGTTCAGAAAGAAACTATAGCAGAGGAGAGGAAGATGCCAAGGAAAAAGGCATAGAGGGAATGCGTCAAGAGGATCTTAACAAAGGATTGACTGAGTTAAGAATACAACTCAGTTACATTGGACAACTACTACAAAAGAATATTGAGGAAAGCCAAAGACAAGGATGGAATCTAAAGAAGAGAGTCAAGTGGCATGTGATGTAATTATTTGCAAGGAAGATGAGGAGAATCTTGAGGAGCTTGAGGCACACGTTGAGTGCTTGGACGAAGAAGGAGAAACTCAGAGGAGCTGAGTTCAGGCATAGGTCATTTGTAGAGGAAGGAGTTCACTTATGTGAACCAGAGAAAGAATTATTCCTTGATGAAGATTATGAGAAAGTAGAGAGACCTATTGAGAGTATCATGGGCTATGTGGAGAGTTCATATCAGCATGAGGATGTGCTGACAGAGGAAGCAAATGAGGCTAAGGAGCCTTATGTTTTTAATTCTGGAATTTTGTGTATATTTGCAGGTACTAAAGAAAGAGAAGGAAAACATATTCATAATTCTGTCATAGAGAAGGGGGAGACAACATTGTCTCATGACGATGATTAGTACCCAGATCACTTTTTATTAAGTGATATAGAGATGGAGGAGCAATTGCAGTAACTTGTTGTTGTAGAGAATAAGGAAGAGGTTGAAGGACAACACTCAGATATAGTGCTTACTAGTTTTGAGGAAGAACTAAGGATGCTTGAGGAATGGTTGATCAATCTAAGGATTAATGAAGAAGATTGAATAAGTGAAAGAAAGAATCCTGAAGATATAATTCAGTTTTTTGTAGAGGAGTTGGATATCTCTAATACTTTGATATGGAGATACAAAGAAGACATGAAACAACCAGTCAACAACAATAGTAGCAACAAATTTCAATAGCAAGTTTGCAGCAGTATGTACCAGCTAGAGGATAGATTGGACATGGAGATTGAATAAGTAAGGATGTCGATGGTGAAGATGTCTCATAGAAGACATGCTGAAGCAAAGAAAGTTTACATCAACGGAGAAAATGGACAGTTGCAGGAAGCAACAATGGAGCAAGACAACAAGACAAGCAAGAAGCAACATAAAGTTTGGGATCTAGGAGGACTTCAACAATTGGAACTCATGATTAGGATATCATGAACACTTTTTGTTCCTTGGGAGTCTGATGCAGAAGCATCCTGCCTCCAAAATCAACCTTGTTTGAATAGACCTAGGGGTCTTGAGTTTGTTGTTTAAATGTTTGAAATTTCTATGTTTTATGGAATTCTAGAAGAATGTATAGGATTGAGAATGTATGTAATTGAGCTAGATCTCGAAAAATGTGAGTCTTATAAGAGATTTTAGGGATTATTGAGTATTTTGTGGATTCTAGAGGGATCTTAGGATGTAAATTAGGATCTGAACTGAAATTGGTTTCAATCCTGTGTGTATGTATACATTGTAAGCCTACGGGCATGATGAGTGTGGCCAAATGAATGTAAAACATGCCAAGGAGAGTGGCCAATTGGATAGAGAATGAATCCAAAGAGAGGGAGATGTTGAAAAGGCCATTAAGAGGCATTATGCAACTTGTATTTACAGTCTTGTACGATTGAGTAATGGTATCACTCAGTTTGAGTGTTATGTGAAATTGAGCATTGAAGATATCTGTGTGGATAGTGTATGTGAGAAATCCCTTTTATTATGTGTGTGCTGGTTCTAGAATTGTAACAGAGTGGTTGGTGCAGGTTAGATCAAAATCAACCATCTATCATCAGAGAGATCGATGCAACCAAGGTGAGAAAAAGACGATTGAATTCGTGGTTAAGTTATTGTTATCGCACAATCTATACTTTCCCAAATCCCGAAGGCAAGTAGGCCTGGATTGACATAACACGAAGGTAATCCTATCACTCTCACCTCAATAGGATACCTCTTTCTATTTAGGATGGGAAGAAACTCACTCCAAGGGAGACATCCCAAGACCTAGTTGGTTGATGAAGGGAGATAAGACAAAGGTAAAACCCACCCCTCTCTCTAGGTCACTCCGAAGGAAGAATTCACTTGGTATTGTTTGGGGTTAAGGAGAAATTCAAGGTGAATGATACTTTCCCTTTACCAATGAAACAAAAAATGTTAGCATCAATCAATGATATTGGCATTTTATTTTAGTGACTTCAAAACATAGATATGTGCTACTAAAGACAAGCAAAGATAAAATTATAGTAACAACAAGGTATCCAAAAATTCCAAGTTATGATGACAAGGATGATATAAAGACTTTGCAATTTGATAGTATTTTGTCACTCACAATTTCAAGATTAAAAGAAAGTCAATAAATGAATTAAATGGCTGTCCAAACAATTATAACAACATTAATTGATGATGATGAAAACAATAGAAACCACTTCAGAAAAGTATTGTAATAAAGCAATAAGATGACTACTTCAACATCCAATGATTATAGTTTTCTTAGTACAAATGTTTAGTGGTTTTATGGATAGTTTGAGGAGTGTTAATGGGTTGCAATGATGGTTGTAACAATAATTACAACAGCAGCAACAACCTCAAACAACTTCAGAAATTTGCATCTAGGACACTAGAAAAGGGGGGGACTAAAACCTTAGGATGATAGCACCTAGGCATATGCAAATTTCTGGGTTAGTTTTAGGGGTTAGTATGCTGATTAGGGTTGTAACAATAGTTATAGCAGAGGTAATATGGTTGTTAGTGTTAGTGAAAGTTTCAAGAAGATGTGTTGAAAGTTTGTTTGGTCGCATTCATCCACAAGAGTGTAAAAATCAGTGCCTTTTAGGGCTTATGGAGTCAATAATAGTAACAATATCACTTGGGAAATATAATGATGATAATGCTTAGCTAAGAGAAGAAGTAAATGAAAGAGGTGTTGGCACTTCAAGGCCTCAAGCATTTGCCCCTTTTAAGGGAGGTTTTTCTAGAGAGTAGGCACTTCTAGGCCCTAACGTACCTTCCTTCCTTAGCTTTTTTGAAAGACAATTTATTTGGTGACAAGAATGAGATTACTACAGAGCTATCACTTTAGGGCTCTAATAATCACTCTTAAGAAAATGTACAATTGGAAAGATCAATCTAGTAGAATAGTTATAGAGAGAAAGAATCATTTGTTGTTTCTCCCATAGGGTTTAAACAAGCAATTTCATAATCTTAGACATGAAACAAGTAAATTTTACCACAAACATTCATAGCATGAATAAGAATGCAGATTTTCCACTTACTTCACCAAGAATAATAGATTCAAACCCTAGTTGAAGACCATTCCACCATGAAAAATGCCAAAATACACTACCATAAAGCTCTCACAAGAGGTGCGCACTAGTTATTTCAGCCAATAACCCTTAAAGAGGGAGAACATTTCATACCACCACTTGTGTGTGATGATTTATGATGTAAAAATGAAAGTAATTTATGTTTATTTATACAAAACTTTGACCCTTAATTAAATTTAGGTCAAAATTAAAGTTGACCTGGACAATTTACAATAAAATCCAATTTTCACATAATAAAAATTAATTAGCACCTAAAGACATATCCAAGGGTGATGTCATGCCATTCTAGGGTGACGTTGAGGCCTTAAGGTGGAACGTTGAGCCTAAAATGTAGGGCGCTTGGCCTCCATAGGCCCCAGATGATGCCCACACGTGCCACCAGGATTATAACTGCCTCCAAAATGAAAAGCCTAGCTCTGGATGACGTTCAGGGTCATGATGGTGAAGTCCAGGGCCCTCAAGGGCCAACGTCCATGTGGAAGAGAAAGATCCCCATGGGTCTAGGTCTATTAGGGTGCCTCCAAAGGAAACATCCTTCTTTTTCCCGGTGCAAATCTTAAGTTTCTTCATACCCGTGGATGGGGTTGCAACATCCATCTGTGGGATTTAATCCCTCATGAAGGTCTGAGCTAATCATTCCCTCATGTGTACCTGTCCATTAGGCAAGGTCCTGTAGCAAAAACAAGTACGCCCTCCAAGGGTTCATAAGTCACAGGGATCTTATCATGTAAATCATATCCAATAATTAAATTACCCAAACATGTGCATCAAACCACCCTTAACCCAAACACATTCTCAAAGACATTATGCAATTTGACAAGTTAGGTTTGTAGAAGGTCTCAGGGTTTCCTATCGGGATACCTCCCTTAAGTTCGGGGTGTTTCCCAAGTGGGATGTAATCCAATTCATGTAAGTGTATGAGGTGGCATGGGGTAAGTATTTGGGCATGGGGTGCATGTAATAACAGGGAAATGTAAAGCCTTACTTGTGGGTGCCTTTGTAGAGGGCATATTGCACCTTGTCATTAATGTAAGTGTTTCCTAGCCCATTCATTGTCTTTTATTCTTAGCTTTAGTTATTTTGATCTTTTTATTTTGTGCTTCAAGGGAAAAGTTGAGGGCCACTGTCCTGGCTTGATGACCAGAGGTGACAAAATTATCCACAAACATTTCATGGAAATGAGAAGGCTGGCTCATGATGAGACCCCCTTTCTCTTGGCGATGCCACCAAGAGCCACTACCCTGGTTTTGTGACCAGATAGGTGGTAGTGTCATATCGCTACATGCCCATGGTCATAATAGGTCGACTCGTGATGATACCTCCTATCCATCAACTAGTACCTTGAGTGTTTATGTATCTTATGGGTCCCCTTTTCTTACTGAGAATCTTTTCACTGCTTTTTCGGGGATCCTTGGGTGAAGCATCTCAGAGGTTTTAGCATTGGCTTTTAACTCTTGCCAACTAATTTTACCCTCTAGGCCTTTATCCCCTTCTTCCCACAAGGTAAGGTACAACCCTTCCTAGCGTAGCCAATCCCAATGCCCAAACAAGGATAGGGGAGATGGAAGGAATAAATATGGAAAGTAGTAAGTATGGAGGGACAGACGATGAATTTTTATATATCCACCCAGTGGCAACCCATCCTAAAGGGAAATCAACTTACTAGGGAACCATGTCACCCCTCCAGGTATGAACAAGGAAAAGAGAATAATTTCCAAGAAAACGTCATGAAATGATGAAGGATTTGATACAACATATTCAAGTGGTTCAAAAATTAGAGTGATACATACCATGATACCCAGATTCATTACCTCATGGAGAATGACCCACCACTACTTCAGGACCAGGTTGGATACGGTTTTTGGTGATAAGTGAACTGCACTGAAGAAAAGAGGGGCCCTCCGGGCCATGCTCAAGTCGCCTGCCTTTCAGTACTCCATGTCTAAGACCTGCGGGCCTAGAGACGTGATCTCCTTAGTTATCCGAATCCCTAGGACAGGGGATAACATCTGGCTCCAACTCAGGGACATGTGCTCACTGTAGAGCGCATGAGAACCTCAACATCTCTGGTATGGCCTGTGCCTGCTAAATATCAACAAATTATATTAGTAATCCCTAGGGTGGTGATATCACCCTTGTTCATATATGATATAATAAAATAAAGAGCATCTCTAATCTAGCATGTGATCATGAGCATACATATATACATAATGAAATAATACAATATGAAAATGAAACTACAACTATGCTAACATGATATGCATATGGTATGTACAATGGATTCAAAAAATCCTACCTATCCTAACTTACCTATACTTACTTGTGAATTCAAGTCTCTGCCCCGTGATGGGGTTTGAGGAGGCATCCACTAACTGGTAATGGACTTTTTATCCCTTCTAGTGTAGACAAGTAGTATGAATCATTGACTGACTTCATTCTGATCTTGAAGGGTCCAAGCCAAAACTTTGTGCATCCTTTAATGTTGTTAGGCTCCCCCATATTTGTATCCCACTCTAATACCAAATCTCATTGCTTGTAGTCCCCTCCTTCGGAATCAACTGCTTCTTGTATTCCGATGTATTTTTTTGAGGGAGGGGGGTGGGGTTTGTTGATGCTTACAGTTGCGTGAGACATCCTCCAGGACACATACCTGAGAGAGAGCCCCTGAGTTGGGGGTGTGTGGTTCCTATGTGAGACGGAACTAGAACATTGTGTTGGCCTCCTCCTTACAAAGATTTTAGATGAACTCCAAATGATTCTCCTGTGTAACGCAGTGAGAAAGAATATCTGTTGAGTTAGACGTGCATGTGGCTGAGCACAGGTGAACATGTGACTTCCCATGAGTTGGGTGCATCGTTCTGAGACAAAGATGAAACAATATATTAGCCTCCTTTGAGAAGAGAGTTGAGATGATGAACTCCAGATGACTCTCCTATGTAATGCAGTGGGAAAGAAGATCTGATGAGTTGGACATGTCTGTGGATGAGTACAAGTGAACGTGATCCTAGTGGCTAAGCACTAGTGAGTGTGGTTCTCCTGTGAGACGCAATGAGATAGATATGTGGACATCCCTGTGGATGTGCCCCTAGTGGCTGAACACTAGTGGGTGTATAAGATCCCTTTCTATATTGTTCAAGAGTCAGACTTACGTGTAACCCTAATTGTTCTGTAAAGGGTACAAGTCGGCCCCACCTTAATGTAAAAGATAATTAATGTAAAATATAATTAATATGGTAATTATTAATTATATTATAAGTTATTGAGGTCGGCCTTGTTGTGCCAATAGACACTTATGTTGATAGGTTCAGTCTAATATAAGTAAAGGAAAATTCCCCATTGAGGAATCATATAACAAGTGTGAGTTTGGAAATTTCAGCAATTACTTCTTGGGAAAAGTGCACACCTCTCTTGGGCGCTAGTCTTCTAGGGTTTGTAAGCACCCTTTTATGTGCTAGGTTTTTATGGTCATGGAGGTCTTTCTCTTGAAGAATATAGCAAAGGATTGGATGGGTTTTCTTCCCTTGTTGAGAAGGGTTTCCCAGGATACTTCTTGTGTACTTGTGCATGGTGTTTCTTCTTGTGATCTTGGTTGTTGCAACAAATTGTTTATGGTTTAAGTAAAATGCTAAAATGGAATGAACTTCATGCTTAAGCCTTTCCTATTAAAAAAATCAACAGGGTTATGTAGTAAGTACATATTCTTGGTTTGTCTTAGTCAACAAATGTTCATCATACCCCTTCCATTTGACGAAGCCAACTCCTCTCCATATAAACCTTATCATATCGTCAATTTCATCCTCTTGTGTAGAAAAATAGTCACCCCAGTCTTCAGAGAGGTTAGAGGCATCATCAGGACAATCACCCCAACTTGTATCTCTATGTTTCTCTGTAACGATGGGGTAATATTCCACCAAAGCACTTCCCTTATGTATGTTTCGTGCAAATGTAACATCTCATCATTACCTTATGTAATGTTGTCCTTGTGATTTCTAGGAAGATTCTGGTCACCTTTTCCCTTGGTCCATGTTATCTCATTAATATTGTCTTCTTCTACCAAGAGAAGAGTGGTCCAGTCTTGAAATAAGAAAGGATCTATAGAGTTGTAGTTACTATGTCCATGATTACACCTTTCAATGTGTTCCATCCTCTTTGTCTTATTATGCAAAGTGATAAAATATTGGTCCTCGACGGGGATAGTTGCGTAGGACAAGTCCATCTGCAAACTTCCACCTAAAGTAGCATCCCATTCCCTAGATAATATCATTCCTCAAGTGTCAGGTATGTCAACAAAAATGATTTCCATTATGATGGGGAAATCAGGGTATTCAACAAGGTGGACTTCAAGACATTCCAACGAGTCGTAGACATTGATTCCCTTTGACTCAACTCTACAGACGTTGACATAAGGCCTTGTAACTTCCAGCCCTAATTGGTTCATAACCTTCAAACTCATCATATTGACAGATGACTCGGAGTCAAGCATCCAGTTGTGAAGACATAGGTGATCTTTTAGTAAGGAAGTGAGAAAGGGTGTTTGTTCATTTTTCTCAAAATGACTAGTTTGTAATAGTGTGGAAGCTTCTTCGAACAATGGTTGGTCATCTGGGGTCCATTTTGTCCAAGAAGGGATTTCCAACATTCCATGAATCCTTTTGAACTTTTGTAAGATATAAGCCATACTAGTGCTTAGGTCGGTCCTATCATCGCTAGGTTTTTGGAAAGGTTGGGGTAGATCCCTAGCACACACTTGGGGCTCTTCAAGATTTACCCTTGAGTCCTCACGTTTTTGGCTCAAACACCCAATCCTAGGCTTCCTCATGTATTTATTTCCTTGGGTTTTCTTTGGCATGAAAAAGGTAAAGATGGAATATACATAATTAGGTTTCTCATGGGTATCCTTCGGGTGATCACGCTCAAAATGGAAGTATTTTCATGATAAGGACTTAGGATCATCTTCTTGCCTCACAACATTTTGTAGATCTGAGGTGTTTAGACAATTTTTTTCTTTTGGAGCATGAGATTTTATTTTCTGAATAGTATTTTGAGGAAGTCTGATAGGAGGATGATTTTGGGCTTATTATAGTGCCCTTTCCAACTCAGCAATTTATTTAGAGGTACCTAGATCCTTAGAGGGTTCATGTTGTTTTGAAAAAATTAAGGCATCTTTCATATTTGAGAACCCATTCTTCCAAGTACCAATCCCTTTAGGGGGAATGATGAACTGGGGGAATGATGAACTTAATCTCATCATTTATATTTAGTATCTCTGGGAAATCATTGTTCGTGCTCTTTTCGTCAATGTGTGAGCAAAAAGTGAGCACTTACATGCCTAGTTGGGCTCTTCTAGTCATGACAGCTGTAATGCAAAAGGTTAGAAAGAAAACAATAAAGGTATTAACAAGAATTAAACAAGAACTAAATAGCAACATGAGCATGAAAATAAAAACTAAAAACAAGTGACAATGGAACAAGTTCACCAATAGATAGGCTGATCTGATTAGTGAAATCCAGAGGTACACAAAGGGGAAAGGGGACTTGGGTCCCTTCCTTCTCCAATGGAAGGCTC
>ML785896.1:805507-832493 GCA_009831015.1 Picea engelmannii | reverse complement strand
TAATCTTTTTAGCCAACTTTGTATAGTTTTGGCCCTTTTGATGTGCTGTGGAGTTAATCCTTGTGCCATGGATGATTGTTTTTCTGTGTTGATGACGTTGAGTTCTTGTCGCCCTGTGCGGACGAAATTTCAGTGATAACAATCATGTTCTTATTCTTCCATGTTTTCCTCATTGAACCATAAGATATCATCTTGGTAATGAGGAAAAATGACTTGGGAAATGGGATCACACGATTTGATATTTTCTTCAATCCAGAAAGAACCATCTTGTGCCTCCTTGAGGCTTGTAAGGAATCGGTTCCTGAGGAGGGTTTGGAAGTTTCCTTCGAAAGAATTGAAGTATTGTCCGAGAATAGCGTTTTCTGGTAGAAAGTCGGAATCAATTCGACCAAGTAAGGTATTAAACCTGTCATTAAATTCCATAACAGTTTCATCGTTTTGTTTGCAAATTTTGAGATATTGTGAATAAATGGATGCCATATCTTCCATCATACCCCACCTTTTCAGGAAAAATTCATATAAATATTCACAGGTTGTGAAGCTTTTGCTTGGGAGGTTAGTGCTCTATTTTCTAGCATCTCCAGTAAGTGAGGAAAGGAAAAGTTTCATGAATGTGTCAGGATGTTCTTTCCCAGGCTGATGGAAGTCATATCTCTCACAAAATTTGGTCCAATGTGTGTTACTAGAAGCCCTAGTCTCTCCTGAAAACTTAGGTATACATGAATCGACATCTTTAGAGAGATCATGTAATCCCCCTTTGATATTGGCCAAGTCCAAAGGGTCAAATATTTCTTTAGGGGCCCATTTAGGAGGCTCCATGGGCATAATAGGAACTACAGGACAATAAGGTGTGTATTGACGTCTGCTATGAGCCGTCATCAGTGGAGTCACCAAACAATATCCTTGAGATTATCAAAGGGATGAGGGGATCACCCTCATTGGAGTCGCCATGTAATATTTGTGAAATGAAGGCTTTGGGTAAAGGCTTACTAAAAAAGTTTCGTTCGAGGAATATTCACTCAGTGTTCCCCAACAACGACGTCAAAAATGTTATCGCACAATCTATACTTTCCCAAACCTTGAAGACAAGTAGGTCTATATTGACATAACACATAGGTAATCCTATCATTGTGACCTCAATAGGATACCTATTTATATTTAGGAGGAGAAGATACTCACTCCAAGGGAGATGTCCCAAGACCTAGTTGGTTGATGAAGGGAGATAAGACAAAGGTAAGACCCACCCCTCTCTCTAGGTCACTCCAAAGGAAGAAGTCACTTGGTATTGTTTGGGGTTAAGGAGAAATTCAAGATGAATGATACCTTCCATTTACCAATGAAACAACAAATGTTAGCATCAATCAATGATATCGACGTTTAAATTTATTGAATTCAAAACAGAGATATGTGCTACTAAAGACAAGCAAAGATAAAATTATAGTAGCAGCAAGGTATCCAGAAATTGCAAGTTATGATGAAAAGGATGATATAAAGACTTTGCAATTTGATATTATTTTGTCACTCACAATTTCAATATTAAAAGAAAGTCAATAAATGACTTAAATGGTTTTCCAAACACTTATAACAACATTAATTGATGATGATGACAACAATAGAAACCACTTCAAAAAAGTATTGTAATAAAGCAATAAGATGACTACTTCAACATCTAATGATTATAGTTTTCTTAGTACAAATGTTTAGTGGTTTTATCGATAGTTTGAGGAGTGTTAAGGGGCTACAATGATGGCTTTAACAGTAATTACAACAACAACAAAAAACTCAAACAACTTCATAAATTTGCACCTAGGACACTAGAAAAGGGAGGACTAAAACCTTAGGATGATAGCACCTAGGAAAATGCAAATTTATGGGTTAGTTTTATGGCTTTGTATGTTGATTAAGGGGCCCTCTGGGGCCATTCTCAAGTCATATACCTCTCGTTACTCCATGTCTAAGACCTGTGGGCCTCGAGACATGATCTCCTTAGTTATCCCTAGGGTATGAGATAACAGTTACAACAAGATCGTGGGAGAACTAACTTAGTTTATGTTCGTATGTTTGGGATTGAAGGTTGAAACCCTTCGAAGAATGGTGGAAGAAACCCCTTTGTAGGAAATAAGGAAAAATATCCATCCGATCGAGATTAGTAGTCGATCATGATCGTTGATTATTATGCCTAGATTCCCTTCTTGTGTTAAGAAGGAATGATCGAGACTAGATATTGGGCAGAGATCCATACAGATCGACAACCAATAGTGCTCTAGGTATCAAAGTCTAATTAGCATAGGTTGCAAGATATTCCAAAGTAGCACAGTCATAGTGTAAGTTTGGAAAATACACTGTGAAGGGAGATCTGATGAACGATGGAGATCTACGTGGAAGAATTAAACCAATGGTCAAGATTTCATCGGATATCGTCTATCGGGACAAGTTCAAAGGGGCAAATTCAAGAATTATTATGGAAAACCAATGTCCAATACACATGGCGATCATTCATTGAAGTGGAATATCAACATTGATCAGGACTGTAGTGGAAGTGTGGAGCAGTGAGATCTAACCATCAATTCATCAAAAGATCGACGACCTAGAAACAGATCGGATCGGTGAAGGTGCTCGACACTTAACGTGTCAGATTGATCGTATTGAAATAATGGCTATTGATGATATTTGAGGGTCTGGGGTCCGACAGACCGGATTGGATGGTAAACACACCTTTTGACTAAATTGGTTAGTTACCATTGGATTGAACACGAGAAAAATACAAGTGCAGAGAGAAGCCCGAGAGTCCAGATTTCAGGGTCTGAAAGACCGAATTGGCTAGTAAAAAAACCTTGTGACTAGATCGGCCAGTTACAATCAGATTGAGCACAAAAAAAATAAAATTGCAAAGAGAAGCCCAAAAGTCTGGGGTCGGTACACGTCATCATACGTGTATAATTTGTAAGAAAATGACACGTGGCCCATTCAATAGATGACACGTATCCCAGTCCATTCAACAGATGGACCATGTGAAATTCACATATCAAGGTGACATGTGACATCCTAGTCAGTAGTGACATGTGGTTGGGTACCACATCATACCATATTGGGGTCTTGTTAGCATATTTAGAGTTTGGGTTCTTGTGATCTGGTCCCGATATACATCACACTGATGTAAGGGAATCCACACAGGAGACGACATGTGGGTGAAGTAGAGATATCATTCGATTGAGAGAAGATCAAAGATGAATATTAGAGAACAAGAGAATTATGAGGTGTGTTCAGGGTCATCCATTCTATGAGGATCAATTGTGAGGAGTCCAATTTATAATACTCCGACGAGAGATCAAGATCGTCCATTCTGTGACGATCAACGAAAGAAATTCAAGGTGGAGAAAATTTCAATAGGTCTACAAGAATGTTGAGCCCGATGGTGATAAGGTTAAGCCCATGGTTATATCCCAAGGTCATATGGTGTATGCACTAGAGGAAAAGCAATTTAGAAAAAAATTTGATGCTCCAACGATGATAAGACTAAGGTTCCTAACTCTTGGTCACATGTGGATGAGAGATAGAGTTTAAGCGCTCATAGATAGGAATTTGGTTGTGAACACTTGGTTGAAGAAGAAGATTAGTGCCATGGTTTAATCATTGTGGATAAGCACCAAGAGGTCTGGTGTGTGAACTGAGAATTTGGGCCTGAGAGAGTTTTGGTAAGCGCTCATTATAGAGTGTTGTGGAGTTTAATCTTAACTCTACACCTATGGGCAACGGGTCTCCCCGAGGGGGTCTCATTATAATTAGGGAAAACAAATTAGCATGTTTGGAGAGACAGTCGACTACCACCATGGTCATAGATTTTTTTCCTACCTTGGGGAGTCCCACCATAAAATCCATAATGCTGTTGACTCATATGTGTGTTGGGATCGGTAGTGGTTGTAGTTCCCCTAGTGTCTTTACTATCTCACCTTTTTTTCTTTTGCAGGTGTCACATGTGGCCAAAAAATCCTGAATTGTAGTTTTCATCCCCTCCCAAAAGAATAAGTTCTTATTTTGTTCATATGTCATTTATGAAATCTAGAGTGACTTGTTGTTGGTGATGAATAAAATTCTTCTAAGATTATTTGTTTTAAGGAAGAATTATTTACTAGAACAATGTGTCCTTTATATTGCAATGTGTCTAGCTTCCATGTATACCACTTAGGAGGGTGTTGATGTTTAGATTGGTTAATATCCAAACAACAAATTCACAAGAATAAAATATCCCCCTGCGTTTTTATAAAGGTAGTACTCCTCTGTATTTTCTTAAAGATAATCTCGAAATCCTTGGACTAAAATATATAAATGGGAGAGTACTAAATAGCAAACCCCAATCTTTTTTGCTCAAAAAAATGTAAACATTTTTTATTGAAAAATAATAGATAATCACAAAAAGAACTCCTAAGAAGAAGACCAGGAATCTTCAAAGACTAAAATACAATATATGAAAAATATTGTACAGAAATAAAATAACAATTATATGAAAAATAATGTAATTCTCACATCCATCGCGGTATCATAATTTTGATCACATTCATAAGGAAAAACAAAGGTCCACAATTGAGATAACTTTAAAAGAGCATTTCATTCAAAATAAGAAGGAATATGATATGCGAACTTCAAATATGTTATGCTCAATAACTCAAAGTTCAATATATCATTAAAGTTTAACCCTGAAATAGTTCTATGGGATTTTCAAAAATAATAATAGTCTGAAAATAAAAATAACATTCGTCCAAATGGATTGGGATTGGGATCCTCTGGACCATAAAATTAAAGTGGAATAGGAATGAACATAAAAAGAAGAAAGAAGAAAGAAGAAGACGATTAGAAATCGGTTATGTTTTACTTAAGAAATACAAGATACAACTGGATGATTCATGAACGAGAAGATGAAAAGAATATAGGAATTATGAAGGATGTGATCAATTTACTCACTATAATGGACCTCTCCCCGCTCTATATGTTGGACGATGTTCCTTTTGTATTCTCCTATGATGATATTCTTTAACCGTTTGTAACTTCCACTTCTTGATCTGTTTTAGTTATTTTGATTAAAGTTTGTTTTAACCAATTTTCAATGTAATCCCTCATAGGTGCAACAATTATATTTTGCTTGAATTTAATGTTAAATAATGTACTTTCCATATATCTAAAATCAATTGAAAGTTGGTGTAATGTATCTTCAATATCTTCATTTTTATTAACATAGCTCACTAACCAACTTTCAACTTCTTTCTTTGTATATTCGGTCAATTTTATTAAATTTTTATGTTGACACAACTTTCAATATTTCATGGTGTTTTTCAAACTACTTTCTTTTCATAAGCATAGAATTTAATATTAATTTTGGGTCTTGAACCTCTCTGGTTGTTCCAACCAATTCTAACTCAACCAATTTGAAATATAACTCTCCTCTTTTGACACTTAAAGTGTCACAAGCAACCAATATTTCCTTTAAAGTCTTTATTCTCTTAATCCAACATGTTTTTAGTTGTTTTATACAAGTGGGGGATGGTAAATATTATTCCTTTATTTTTAATTCACTCATACCTAAATTTTTTAAAACAAATGTAATAACAACCTCTTTATAAAATCTCTCATCGTTCTCTAGATTGACCTAAAGGTATTGTGTTAGATTTGTAGTTATGGACCCCAAAGAAACAAAAATATTCTTAGCTTCCCATGCCTCAAGAATTAGAAACATTTGCTTCTTAATATTCTCCCCAACATACCTTTTGACTGCAACAAGTAGGCTTGATGTTCCTCTTAACTTTGAACTTGACTCTGGTGTTCCATCAAAGTTCCTCCAGGGTTGAACTATGGCAATCAGACTAGCAAATATGGGTGGTGGCATTAGATCATTCTCCAATTCTTTAATCCTATATTTAAGTATAACATTTTCATCTTCCATTTCACCCACTGATATTTTCAAGGTCGTACATGTGGCTTCATGGATTTGTACCATCTTTGACAGTGGAACCCCTTTTAGGTCAAATTCTAAGCTTGAACTTCCTTGAAATTTTGTGTTCTTCAAAGACTAATTTATTTGAATATTTATCAAACTAAGAATTATGTAACGTAATAGACTCTTCTTCAAAAAGAACTGGTTGTTGTGTGACCCTTTCTGCTGCAAATTCTCTTCTTTCTCGAATCATTTATTCCTCATCAATGAATTATGTATCTTCAATGTTTGCATACAAATCCATGTCTTTAAGAGCATCTTCATATTTAGGTACGACCTTATTTACTCCTTGCTGATTTGTTTTCCTTTTTTTTACTAGTTACTAGAAGTTTATGGGGTCTCTCCAAACTTCCCTTAGGAGGGTTTTGATCTCCTCCATCATCAAAATTATAAGATGAAGATTTATTTTTCTCTTGAGATATAAGTTGAGGGTTTTGTTATTGTGGGCCACTTCTTTGAGAAGAATTTTGAGACAAAATACTTTTTTTCATTTACAACTTTTTCGTGTTGTCGATGTGGTTCATTGCTACTAAGAATAATGTCAATATATTCAATAGGAAATGCCTTAGGGTTTTTTTCTTTGTCTTCCTCTTCTTCGAATAGAAAAGTGTTTGCATATCAGACATTGTAACCCATAGATATGATATGTTTCATGAAAAATTGATTTGGGTCAAACCCTTTAATTTATTTTGCCACCTTTAAATCAAACTAATGAAATTGAGATTCATATTCGTCAATGTTTGCAACATTCTTCAATCTTACTTCATTGTTTTTCAATGGAAAGGGAATAAATTGCTTTTTCCTCCTTTCATGGAAAAAGTGAGCCCAAAATCTATAATGTTTACAAACTTCAATCACAAATATCTTGTCTGGTACATAATATGGAAGGTAAAAGGGTCTTTCTCGAGAACAATAAATTCTGACAATGTTGTAATGGTCCATCGCTTCAAAACTTTCTCTTTTATCCATAAATGTTGTCGCTTCTAAGGAAAGTCTTGATGTACCATATCCAAATATGAGTTTCTTAAAAGAAGAAACAAATGAATTGTAAACTTCATAGAAATTATACATTTCCTTTTGCTTCCATAAGGTAGGGCACCATGTATGAAGTGGGCCAATTTTGCAATTGACCTATTTAGCTAAATGCAGTCCTTTAAAAACATGGAAATATGTGATAACAAAGATTAAATAGAAAGACATGTAGAACTTCTCGTTCTTCTTAAAATTTGATAATTGAAAATATATTTCACTCATTCAATTTTTTTTTCTCGTGAATAGAAAAATATAGAATATATAGAGCTAAATGAGGAACGGTAGCAGTTGATTATTTCCCAGCTACCCTAGAAAATAACCATTCCATTTCTCGATAGAGTTTTTTTAGCAGTTTGACCTTGATAGATGACAAATCTTCTGGAATCATTGTTGGGTCTTCCAGATATTGTTGCAAGATATCCCAACCACCATTTCTATCCTTTAGGAAATATTTAGCTTCGTCACCTTTAAAAGTCATCGTTGGCTCTGCTAAGCTGAACATTTTCTTGAAAGTTGAAGGTGACAGAGAGATATGGGATTCTCCTTGTAGTTGAATCATTCGTTGGTTCTTCTCGAACTTATCTATACACCACATAACTAGATCTTTAGCATCAAAAACCTTTGGAACACAACCTCCTTTGTCAATTCCTAATAGCCATATATCATTGGAATTTCTCTTTGGAGGCAACAATGTAGAATACTATTTGTATGCTCTGGACCAGTGAAATTTTTTATCTTCTCCTCCGAATGTATTGAGCGTATCTATGCAAAATCTTTCCTTTCTTATGGACATCATGCTTAATGGAGTTTGTGGATTATCTACATTCTTTTGGAACATTAATACCAAAGAAAACCCTTTTACCATAATATACCTCGATACTCTTCTTTTGAAGGAAACATTAATATGAATTAAATTTGAATTAATGGAGGATTTTCTCGAGAACATCACCAATAATAACGACCTTTTAAGATTTTAACCACTTGTTATTTTCCATAATATTTACATTTAATGTACCTTAGAAAGGGTGAAAAGAGAGTCATTTTTTACCATGGGTGGTGAAGGATTGGATATATGTAGGAGTATCAATACAAACCCATGGACCCACGGTGAAAAGCTTCAAGAAACGACTAAGTATGAGACTTGGATCGGTTGGACGGAGGAGAGAAAAATGTTTTGAATAATTATGATATGAACAATGAACCCATAGTGAAGTATTAAAGAATTGACTAAGTATTGAGATAGAGGGGAAGTAAAGAAACACAAAAAATGAATAAGTGTAGTGAATCAATCGGACGAATCGATCGAGTGAAATAAGCAAGTGGGATATACTCGCGACAACATACTTGAAAAATTGTGTAAGTATAATACAAAGGGAGAAAAACGAAACAAAATGGTCTATTTTGAAGGCTTCATAATTTTGGAGTGGAGTAGGAATATGTGATGAACTCGCAATAAACTCAAAAAAAATCTAAGTATAGTGCAAATGGATACGACGAAATACGATGGTGCAATTTGGAGGAGGTAGAACTTTGTAACAAGACTCCTAAACCCGTGACTAAGTGGAAATATTTCTAAGTATGGAAATATATACAAAGGAATATTGGTGGAAGACTTAACACACTTTTGGGTCAATAGAGGGTTGGGATCTTCCTGAAGCTTGTTGATGAGTTGAGTGATAGTGTCATTTTCCAACCATTCTTGTCGATCTTCCTCAAGCCAACCTAGAATGGGTAAATATAAGGAAAAAAGAGATCCATCCTCCTCAAATTGTTGGGATAAGGAATCAATGACCACATTTTATTTATCTTTCTTATATATAATCTCGTAGTCATACCCTAGTAGTTTGGTGGCCCACTTATGTTTCTTTGGTGAGGATAACCCTTGTTCAAGAAAGTACTTTAGACTATGATGGCCAATCTTGATATGAAAATGTCTCTCGATGAGGAATGGGCGTCAGGTCTCTACAACATGTAGGATGGCCATCATCTTTTTCTTTTATGTGGATTTACCCAAGTTGCGATCACATAAATGCTCACTGGTAAATGTCAAAGGGTGCCCTTCTTGTATCAACTCTACTCCAAGAATTTGGCTCAAGGCATCACATTCCAAGAAAAAATTCTTAGTAAAATTTGGCAGTGCTAATTCTAGAGTTGGGAACATGGCCTCTTTTAAAGTTGAGAAAACATATTGTGTAGCCTCATTCCAAACAAAGGCATTATTCTTGAGTAGCAAGGTTAAGAGAGCTATAAATTTTCCATGAATTTTCACAAACTTCATGTAGTACCCTGTTAGTCCTAAGAATCCATGCAAGGTCTTCAGGTTTTTGGGAAGGGGAAAATATTGCATAGATACGACTTTCTAAGATCAAAACATACTCCCTCTTGGCTTATAATATGACCCAAGTATTCAACCTTCGAAGCCCCAAAAGCACATTTGAATTGTTTTACAAATAGTTGGTGGTCATATAGGGGTTGCAAGGCTCTATCAATGTACTCGATCTGGTATTCCCATGTTTTGTTGTAGATCAAAATATCATCAAAGAATAATAACAAAACATTGTGGAGGAATAACCGAAAGATCTTGTTCATAAGGCTCTAGAAGGTTGATGGATCATTTCAAAGGCCAAAAGGAATCACTAAAAACTCATAATGGCCTTCATGCGTATGAAAAGTGGTATTAGGGATGTCTTCCTCTTTCATCCTAATACGATGGTAGCCTAAATGAAGGTCAATTGTATTGATCAAACTTGGCTCCATGAAGGTCATCAATAATTGGGATAGAAAATTTGTTCTCAGTTTTCAACTTATTGAGAGCCCGAAAATCAGGACAAATGCACCAAGTACCTTCCTTTAATACCATAACCACTGGTGATGAGTAAGGGCTAGTACTGAGACATAAAACCCCCACCTCCAACAACTCCTTAATGATATTTTCAATTTCAATTTTATGTGAAAAAGGGTGCCTATAAGGATGCACATTGGGTGGTTGACTCCCTGGAATGAGGGGAATACCATGGTCATGCTCCCCATGTGAAGGTGGTAACACTTTTTGTATTTTAAATATCTATAGATACTTAGAGATAACCATCTACAAATCAAGGTGAATCTCTTATGGTTTGGTGTCGACTACCTGTATGGCATTGAATTGTGCAATAACACCTGAGTGGCATTTCTTCAACAACTTCTCCATACGATGAGAGGTTATAATTTTTTAGGAACCCTATGTAAGCCCCTTTGGGGTATGTTTATGCCCTTCCTACATGAATCTCATGTACAATTATTTGAAATCCATGGTGATTAGTTCCAAAGTGCATAACCATTCATCCCCAAGAAATATATCACAACCACCCATTTCAATGGAAAACATGTGATTTTAGAAACGATACCCACCCATTTGTAGTTTCACATTTTCGTATCTTCCCCCACATTTCATCATGCCAACATTAGTGATCATAATTTGAAAATTAGATATGGGATGTACATCACAATGTGTGTCTTGTGCCACTCTCCAATGTATAAAATTTTGGGTGTTATCATTGTCAATCAACACAATCACTTTGTAGTGCTTGATGTAGCCAATTTATTTCAAGTTTGGTGGTGTTGAGAAGGATCTTGCAAGGGGGATTCACATTCTATGGAGGGGGTGGTGTCTTCCAAAGATGGTTCAAAAATATATTCAATAGGAATGTCCTCTAAGTGGTCATGTGGAGCTACATCCATTTGAAATAATTTTTGTTCTTTACATTTATTCCCTTTGAAATATTGTTCATCATAATTATAACAAAGATGAAGGCATTGGAATTATGCCATCTCTTTAAGAGATAACTTGTGGATGTGAACTAACTATGAGTTGGATGAGCTTGGGGTAGTTTCCATAGGGGTTTTTTCAAGTGGTGAATAAAGGTATATTGGTTTGTACATTGATCATTATCTCAACTTATTTGGCTCTTTCACAAGCTTCCAACCAATTTTATGGGCATTGCATCATGATGTGTTATTTAATTGCGTCATTGAGACTGCTAAGAAAACATTCTTTAAAAAATAAATCAAATTGGCCCTTGCAGATTGTCAATTGCTCAAAGGAGGTAATATATTCCATAAATGTGTCCGTTGGAGTAATTTTTTCGAGCATCCTAAATGGTGAGTGCCACGTTCAAAAGAAGCATAAATTACTTACACAAACTAGGTCCAGGAAATGTATCATTTATAAGAATTCTTATACCATTTCCACCATTTCCAACATTCATCATCCAAACATAAGACACCCACATGTAGTTTGTGTAGGTCATTAGTAAATCCATGGAGAGAGAAACAATGTTCTATTTGGGTAACCCACCCTGACAGATCTAACCCATCAAATTGTTCATGTCAACCTTTGGAAAATAGAGCCATGAATTGTGATCCCGAAAGTGTGGACAATGACTATCCTGAAATGCAGGTGTGGCATGTACTTCAGTAGCGGTAAATTCCTCTTTGGTTGGATCATTGTTGTTTATTTTTGTAGCTTTGGGCATGTATTCTCACATGACCCTAGGTGTTGGGCATGTGGGAATCGTCATGGGAACTACATCACACTTTCTGTTTGGTGAAAACCACCTTGGATTTGAGTGGGAGTTTCATGGGTTTGGTGATGGGATTTGTGGGATTGTGTTGGGGATTCACACCCACAAGAAAATCCTAATTTGATGTTGACTTGTAGAGGGGATTCTATGGTTACCCCTAAGAATTGTATATAAAGAAGAGAGGTCTTTGTGACGTTACACATTATCCAGAGTGTGTGGAGACATGATGGAGCTAGCATAATTGATTCTTCCCTTTGTTGAGGAAAAGGTATGGAGTACCTTACTCAATCATTTTTGAATCTTACTTGTCTAGAGTAAGATAGTTGGGAATTTCACTTGGGGTTTGTAGCCTTAATCATTTGATTCACAAGTAATAAATACCAGGAACCAAAGTTGGTATTTTTGTTATTATTTAACTATATAAAAGAAAGTAAAAAAATAAAAAAATAAAAAAGGGTATGTGTTGTGTATAAGACAAATAAATAAATGAAAAATCAATCTGAATGTTGATTAAGGTTGGTTGTCATTGATGTCAACCCTTGAAGAAAGTTTGATAGCGAATTAGGGTAGCACAAAGGTTTGGGTAATGGACCCAAGGATGTTTCATGTATAATGGTACGAGTTTTAATATATTTGAAGGTAATAATATTATATATGGATAGTACATGTCGTTCCATTTCCGGTGGTATGTGGAACGTCACATAACTCCTCATGGTTAGAGAGTTATGGCCATGAGAAGTTGGAGAACCCAGGTTTGGGTAATGGACCCAAGTTTGTTGGATGGATAATGGTATTAGTTTTGATATATTTGTAGGTAAGACTATTATAGATGGATAGTAAATGTCATTCCATTTCTAGTGGTATGTGGAACGTCACATGACTCCTCATGATTTGAAATTTATGGCATTACGAAGTTGGAGGGCCCTCATATGTCATCTAAAAGCCCCAAAATGTCAAAGTAGTCAAAGTGGTTTAAGATATTTTAGAAGGTAAATAATAAAGTGAAGTGATGATTGTACTATAATTCAAAGTGAATAAAAAATAAATTATTTAAATAATAAATTTAATGGATAAATTAGAAGTGGGTTAACCATAAAATAAGGAAAGTGGGCAAAGTGACCTAGAAGATGCTTCTAAGGAAGCTACTTGGAGAGTATAAATAAGAGGCAAGGCTCTCTCATTTTATATCACACTTGAGAATATTGAATATATATAGGTGACTGAGGTAACCAAAGGATATCTAAGCCGAATTTCAGAGGGAAGGTGAAGAAAAGAAGGCCAAAATTCAAGGGAGGATAAATTCTTTTGATGATGCTTTCTAAGTTATGTTATTTACAGGTCATCTCACCATTTTCACAATAAATTTTTTTCTAGAATGATTCAGACTATGAAATTGATAGGAAATTGAGGAAACATATCCAAGTATCTGTGGTAAAAATTTCATCTTTTGGGTCGTTGTATTTTTTTAGTTACACTCTGTGGAAAATAGGGTTTGTGGCTAGTCCTGGAACTAGTCTAAAGCATTAGTTTCGGGTAAAAACATCATAATTGATTCATAATAGATACAAACTCAATAAGACCAAATTTTTTGTTTAGAGTACATTCTATATTATTCTGTGTAACATTTTTAGATCTATTCAACAAATATTCTATGCGGGGCATGCTTTACAAGGTCACTCTCTAGAATAAGCCAAAATTCAGCAAGGTATGCCATTTTTTCTATAACTCCTTTTCTGAGAGGTTCCAAGTAGTGAAACCTGGAGTAATTGCATTAAAAAAACTTAATAACATTGTGTACTATTTTCATATATTTATTCATTACAGGTACATAGTTATGATTATTTCAAGTTAGGGTTGTTGACTAATCCCAAACTAGTCATGTGAGACTAAAGAAAAGTTTGATGAAAATGATAGTCTCTTGTTGTGAAAGTTAAGGAAGGTTTGCAGGTATGTGATCATATACACCAGATCTATTACAGAGTTAAAAATCATATTTGGGTGATGAAATTGATGAGGGCTTTTGGTTAAGGTACATGTTGGGTACATGGTTGAGACAAGTAGTTAATGAGTTGGCACATACATGAGGTGTATAGTTGATGATGTTGGTAGATATTGATGAGTCATAGTTGATTAGTAGTTGACACATGATTGGTACATACTTGGTACATGGTTGGATGCACTTGTTTATGGTACAGGTTGATTACAGGTTTTTTGGTACAGGTTGGTGCATGGTTGATGCACTTGTATATGGTACAGGTTGATGCATGGTTCAGGTTATTGGTAAAGGTTGTTTGGTGCAGGTTGATTGGTACAAGTTTACAGCAGTATATCTCACAGTGATAGTGTGATAGTGGTTCCATCATTCTACTTATACGTCAGGGCAGTTGGACAGGGAAATGACAGGTGGTTGTAGCTAGAGAACACAGGGGGTTGTAGCCTCCTTCTAGTTGTAGCCAGAGAATAGGGGACTTGAAGCTTCCCTCAGGTTGTAGCCTGAGAAACAAGGGGGTTGGAGCCTCCTTCCAGTTGCAGCTGGAAAACAAAGGAAGTTGGTGCTTCAAACGAATGTAATTCGTCAAGACATATAATAAAAATCATTTTGTGGTTTTCTCCCACTTTGGGTTTCCACGTAAAACACTGATGTACTGTGTATGTGTATGATTGTTCAATTGTTCATTGCTTATTTACTCTGCAATTATTGGATGATAATTCTACATTGATATAACACTTGGATTATATGGTTAAAAAGGATTAAATTTCTCTATTACTAATTCACACCCCCTCTCAGTAATCCAACAAAAAAGGAACAGAATAATACACAAGTGAGAAAAAATCAACAATTTTTTTTCTTTATTGATTTCATTTTGAATTACAAAAAATAATCCTCTTTTCAAATCCCTGTGAGGACTTGGACCAAGATCATATTTAGAAGCCTCTGATTGGAACCATACAAAAATAATTTGACAAAAAGAAGGGATTGAGACTAAAAATATGGATCATCTTTGGCACAAAAGCATCATTTATTGACTCTGCAAAATATTATTTATCAGTCATGAAACTTAATCCATAAACAAATCAGAATACACTGACTACCTAAGACAAATGATCCACCTTTCTATAACAAGCTGCTGAAGCATATGACTCAATCTTGAATCCTACTACCTTCAATAAGACCCTGTTGTCAAAAACAGGGTTAATATTTCTAGAAAACTCAAAATGAATGGAAATGGTAATCTCACAGTATAATAGTAGACCTTATATCATAAAATTATTTCCTTTCTCTCTCTCCCTTTGTCTCTTCTTTTGTGATGAGATTTAATATCCTTTCAAGACGTGGTGGTAGTTTCAACTACCTCTCTAGTTATGTGTTTAATTGACTTAACACAAATTTGAGACAAGTGCTAATAAATAATAAGGGTTTGTTAAAATAATAACTAATGGGTTGGACCCCTTAACTATTCTCCTAGAAAAAAGTATTTTTTAATTATGATTCCCTCCTTGTTACTCCATATAAATAACGAAACATATCATTAATCAAGACCCTCACAACATGCATCAAAATGTATGGAAAACCATGGCCTTCTATGGCCTCCCTGCAAAAAATTATTTCTACCTATGTTTCCTCTTCCTCCATTACTTCCCCTACTGAAAAAGCTCATATCTAAAAGAAAAATTCAATCAAACTATGAATTAAAATGACTAATCAATCATCAAATACTTTGCTTAAAACAAAATTGAAACATTGGCTCTTTCCATTTACACACAGGAGCACATGCAATACATTCATAATTCTACACAAAATAACCATAACACTTTGTCAACTTGATCCATAATTCATTAGAACAAGGAATTACAATGATATTGGGAATATGGAAGGAATTGTAATGAATGTAAAGTGATCTCATGACGGGAAAACAAAAATGAATATTGTTCTAAAACAAAATGAGTATCTTAATCCTAATACATTCCTAACAACCACATCATCAACCTCATCTTCTACAAGCTCTATTTTAATCCTTCATTCAACCTTGTTTTTACATCCTTTAGACTTTTTATAATAAAAGAACACGGGAAAATAAAATGTTTTGGGATAGATGAGGGATTTTTAGTGTGTGTAAAATGAAACAATGAAAGGGAAATGAAAATGATCCATGCCCTTCATTATATATTTACCATCATAATCAAACTATGTTATAATAAACCTCCGTTGATAACCTTTAAGCCACTAGTTGATTAATTTGCCAAGTCAATACATCCATACAATGACACCCAAGTTCTTATCAATACTTATCGAAATTCCACCAAACCAAATTCATCAACCAATTCTCAATAAAATAATGCATTAGATTCTTCCCTCCTAAATTAATTGTATATCATCTTGCAGGATGGAAACCAATATAAAATTTTCATTTTCATACTATTATGACATGATTACATAGGAAAATATAGACAACAAGTTGTGGTAGAACAATTTCCAAAGAAAATCCATGTTTGTCTTTCATCAAACATAACATAAATATTTCCCATCATCTTTAATCATTGTAACTAATAATCCCCATGATTTACTATTGAACTTATGAGAATTTTGCAGAGGTCGGGCTTCGACAATAGGTCATTTATAACAACTGTAACCATAGAGAAAATATTGACATCTTCATGTGAAACCATAGAGGACTATCAACCAAACACTTCTCTGATTGAACAATGAGGACACGTGATGGGTCTTTTTGGGATTCAAAATGACACTTCATAGCAACTGAGTCGAAAGGCATGCAAGAAATTTTCAATGATATCCAAACCAACCAACAGGTCGAAAAAATGAGAGGCCACTCAAGTTCAAAACCCAATTTTAGTCAATGATTAAACTTATCTACAATGAGGAAGTGAACCATGATGAGAGAAGGAAAGAAAAAAAGGGTTTAAAGATCCATTTGAAAACTAACCAACAAAGGAACAATTACCAGTGGTAGTCACCACATATTTTCCCAACTGTACCTACAACTCCACAACTTCACTGTTAAAACCAAACCCAAAACCCTTTTCTTTGTTAGCAAGCAAACTCAAAAAGGTGTGGCATATATCCATGTTGGGTTTCGAACAAAACCAAATTCTTATTTTCCAAGAGAAAAACGAAATGATAGCAGCAATGCAATCACACAAGGAGTGTCGACTTCCACCATTTTCTCACCTCTAGCTATGATGCTAAACAAAAAATGCAAAACCCCCAGATTTCAAGCATAGCTACAGTAGAGGAACATGGGTATACCATAACAAGAAAACCTAGAATCTTATTCTGCATAAACCCATAAAAATTCAAAACTAAATTTACACTGGTGAATACCACGAAATTTTTCAACAAAAACAACATATATGCATATACAACAACCCGATATTTCATTGCCAGGCTTCACACATGGAGAATAACAAAACTTGTATAGTTTTATCACAACAAGAACTCAAATGGATAATTCCACAAACCACAGAGGGTTTTGTATCGAACCCAATCATATACACATAATGGAATACACAAAACCTAGGTTTCCACCCCATTCACCATCTCGAGCTTTAAATGAAACTCACAATCTTCTTATAGTTAACATTTGAACTAGAAACAAAAATACACACTGCATGAAGACTTCCAGAGCCAATATTTCAATTTTAATCATAGCATAGTTAAACAATTTGATGCATGGAGAAGCCAAAAGAATCATACATGTGGAAAATCGCTTATTAACCTTGAGAGCAAACCAATTCCTTGAAAATGGCCCAAAAAAATTGAAACAACCATTAACAACAACACCAAAACTCCAAATGAAATGCATAACAAAAGTTCATGTAGTTCAAAATTGGGAAATAACGATGTGCATTCACTGCACGTCATTTCTACCATCCACCATCATTCAATGCTACCAACTACTTAGTCCATGGTGGAGTGCACTTCAACATATCAACCCAAACCTAAACTATGCAACTTTTAACATTTAAACATTACATCGTATGCCATATGATATCAACATTTAACACTATAATCCTTGATCCATCGTAGATCATAACACTTACCAACCATGCGATGCCAACCATAAGTTATACCAAAAACATATGCATTCACCATAGCAACAATGTTATCCACCACTTTCATACTATCAAACTTTGCAAAGACATATCCCACATTCATTCCAATTAGGAATAGAACCATCATATAATAGTAGTAAACCATGCCCATAATATATACCATGAAATGAGACTTATGATGTTTCACCATAGTTTGAATCAGTATTTTTATTTGAGGATGTGCCAAAGCCTTAATACCTTCCTATAGTAGCTCAACATCAAGTGTCAAATAATTTTTTTTAAACCATATTGCAAGCATAACCAATCACCAAATATGTAAGCGATAAGACCATTGATGCTCCTTTTCTTTGCTGGCGAATATTGTGAATTTCTTTGCCAGTCATATATATCAAAGGTATGCTACAGATTTATCCCAGAACCAAAACCTTTACGAAATTCATATGCTCACTGGAGGGAATCAATTTTACTTGTTTTTTTTAAGGGGTCCCACCTATTAGATATTATTATCAATAATATAAATAATAGTGCATTGAAACTTCTTTGTAGGAAGTACTTGTGTTTCACTTTTGTGCGTCAACAAACTGATGACTCCATAGGGAAATCTACTTATAGTATATTTAGAACTCAGAATATTTGGTTGAAAAAACTCAACAAAGGTGTATAATAATAACAACCAAGTAAATAATTGTGCAATGGGAGGATAAAAATGAATTTGAAAGGATGCATGGATTGGGACTTCGTGGAATAACTCATGGAAAGTGATATGTATGAGGGGGTTTGACCTTGTTTTCACTATAGTGTAAAAAGAATGTCACATGATCGAATAATGAGAATCCAATATTCACTATAATTTACATCTGATATGCTCTTATAAATCAGAATGGAGGGAAGAAAAGAAAGTAGAAAAAGGGAAAATAAAAAACCATCTAGATTACAAAAACAATGAAATTGAAGGCATATTCCACCATCTTTGCAAAGAACATTGAACCATAATATCCCAGTTGTGTGTGATCACTCATTATTGATCAACAATATTTACAAAAAATGTCTTAACTAATGACAAAATTGATCCAGTTACTTCATCTCAGTCAAAATGACTATGCAGTCAAAATAAAATAGAAAACGATCAAACCAAAACAACAAATTTAATGAAAAACAAAATTTATGCTAAAACAATGCAAGAAAAAAGTAAGTATAAACCAAATAGAAGTAAAACAAAAAGCAAAAGCAGGAAAAGCAATAAGAAAAATGAGAAGCAAACCCAAAACTCAATTTAACTCATTGATAAAAAAATTATATATATATATATATATATATATATATATATATATATATATATATATATATATATATATATATATATAATTAAATGGAAAAGAAGAGAATCAACTTGAGACTCAAGTAGTATGACATTTAGTATAAAGGAAAACATCTTTTGTTTTGCATGTGGGGCTTGTGACTTGAAATACTTTATGCGTTGAAAGATTATCGACATGCCAACCAAAAATTATGTATAGCGAGGAAAGATGACCTATCAGGACCCAAAAGAAATGATCATCATCCTTCATGACCTGCTAACCAAAAAGATGTTTTTGGTTCATCATAATGGGATTGAATATATCTGGTTGAATATTTAAATCTATCACATCGAAAATAGGTTCATAAATCTTCTTAAGCATTAGCATGTTACTACTCATAATCTCTTGATCAGAAAAAAAAAATCTTTAGATTTCAAGGGAGAGTATAAAGGATTAGAATATACAAGAAATTTGTTGAACTCATCGTCTCTAGCACAAAAAATGATGCATGCGAGAGGAGTTGGTGTATCAATGTCAAATCCTTCTATCTCTTGTAACTAAAATAATGGGTATGTATAAGTTATTTCATGATTTGGACCTTGATGGACTTCATGAAAATCCTCATAGATGGACTCATCAAAACAATCAATAGAATAATAAGGATCATCATCATTAGTATCATTATCAAATAAAAATCTATCAGAGACAAGATGAAAGAGGTCATAGTCATCATAGTCAATCTTACCATTATATGAATAATAATCTTGAGATAGACCATGATTTTAAGATTGGAATTTCTTATTAGCTTCAGAAATGATATTGTTGGGAAAGAATTGATCATTGATTATCATGGTATGACCATAACCATCTCCAAACTCAAATTTTTCATCAAGCTTTAGGTAAGAAGGTTCTAAATACTTTTCATGAGGAGACTCATCACATGAAATTATATCACCCCTTGAATACCTTATTTCATTTCCTTCAGGATGTTCATGAGAAATAACAGGGATAGTGCTATGTGACTATAGACAAGATTCCCCACAAGATCTATCCATGGAGAGTATTTTATTGTATGAAGGTTGATCTTGAGTAGGAAATTTTTCAAAAAGATCATCATTGAAAGGGAAGGAATCACACAAGGATTTATCAGAAGTAAGGTGGGTAGGTTGACCAGGGTAATAATCATCACATACTTCTGAGGATAAAGAACTACAAAACATATGATTATATTCCTTAATAGTCAAGAAGAGATGAGGATTCGAGTGATATTCATGTTTATATTTTAAGAACAATACACAGGTTGGCTCTTCATGAGGGCCATATAAAAATTTACATTGAGGTGGATCACAAACACGTTCTGGCAGATTTTCAAAATGATGAAAGGTAGGTGGAGAAGGAAAGTTGATAAGAAACTTTTTAAAAAATGATTCTCTTGCAAAAATTGGATTGGGTGTTATACGTTTAGACTGATCTCTCGCTTTTCCATGAAGGGAAAGTGGAAATAAATCAGAAGAAGTATGTGTAAGTATGTTTAACCTGCACATAATAGATCTATTTGGAAATTGACATACACAGTTGTAGAGAAAATAGAAGAAAAGAGAAGAAGGAGAGAAAGAATGGAAGAATTCTCATTAACCAAATAAATGAATGATATTTTACACATGATATACTTTGTATAACTCAACCAATGCACACTGGAAGGGAAGACAATGCACCATAGTGGTGGTCTAGAGTGATCTGGAAACACACCAATAACTATGGGAGTAAACTTCCACATAGTCTAGTCTCTTGGGCAGTTATGGGAGTGAACTGCCACCTAGCTGAGTTAACTAGTCTATCAGTCTTAAATTAACTATCTGAAACTGAGTGAAGTGAGGAGGAGATCATGGAATCATGGGTAATGCGCTAGTATGGTGATGATCCCAAGGAAAATTCACATTAGCTGGTGATGATCCCAATGTTGCATGGTGATAATCCCAATGTAGCATCTAGACTCCACTCAATTGATCAAACTGAAGTGAAAACTGAAGAGAATATTCTCCCTAGAGGAATATTATTTCTAAAATATAGGAGACTAAATAATGATCACCGTGAATAAATGAATTGAAGAGATATCACCATGAAGAAATTCATTCTTCACATCCATCTGATGGAATTCCCATCCATTGGATGTCGCAATGGCAAGTGCCAAACATATGGAATCCATCTTCGCTACTGGAGCGAAGGTCTCATCATAGTCAATGCCATGCACTTGCTGAAATACTTTAGAAACAAGCATGTCTTTGTATATGTTAATATGTCCATCCACTAAGCTCTTGGTCCTGTAGACCCATATGCACCTGAAAATTTTCCTTCCATAAGGAAGGGGAACCAGATCCCAAGTCTAGTTCTCAAGGAGGGAGTTGTACTCCTCCTTCATGGAGTATTCCCAAAAGGGATTTTCATCCGCCTCGACATAAGACTGTGGATCTGAAGATTGAACCAAGAAAATATGCCTGGGTGGCAATGGTTCAGTGGTAGTGAGAGAAAGAGGAGGCTCCTCGAAATTAGATCGAGTCCTCCTAGTATCAGTTGGATAACCAACAAGATCCCCTACATCCTGAAGAGTATTATGGGCCCACTTGGGCCTCTGCTCTGGCTCTTCATCTGCATCTACATCTAGATGCACTAACTCTGCATTTGACTGTACTGACTATGTGTCTGGATCATTTGAATCCTCTGAATCATAACTCTCATCTAAAGAAGAGTTTGCATGTGCATGCTCATCATCTCTGACAGGTGGAAGAACAAAGGTTTCTGCATGCGGCTGTTGAGGTACATGCAAGACACTTTCCTCGAATTGGGCACTTCGTTCAATGATGAGCCGATTTGAGGAAAGATCAATACTTTTGTATCCCTTCACACTATTGGGTATCCAACAAATATACACTATGTTCTATGTGGATCAAGTGTCTTCCTCTTTTCAAATGGAATCCAGGCCCATGCACATGAACCAAAAATACGAAAGTGGGTCACTTCTGGTTTGTGGCTGCTCTAAGCCTCGTAGGGGGTCTTATCCTTGACAGATCTTTGGGGATATATGTTTTGTATGTAGGTTTCACAATTAAGTGCTTCCACCCATAATCTCTGTGGAAGTGACTTTGCATGTAGTATGCAAGATGCCATCTCTTTTAGAGATCTATTTTTCCGCTCAGAAACTCTATTTTACTGCGGAGTATAGGGAACTATGTGCTGGAATTGAATCCTTGCCTCATGAAAAATATTCTAGATATCATGGTTGACATACTCTTCCCCATTATCAGTTCTGAGGATTTTGATTTTCTTTCTTGACTGTTTCTCATCCAGGTCTTTGAAATCTTTGATGTGTTGAAAGACCTCTGATTTTGTAACGTTCCCCCGACCACCCACATGCCGAGGAAATGCCACTCCATAGAAATATCTCATGCTCTGATACTAGTTGGAAACATCCCTAACCTTAACAGACTGGCCATGCTACTCTAGAGAACACTTTCATTCTCTTACTATGGAACATAAAGCAACATACTCAGTATTCAACTGAGTTATGCCACACAAATTTTCTCTTCAAACTGCATGCAACTTAAACATATACATACAACACTCTTGTGGAAGCTTTACATATAAATGTAAACAAAAAAATACTTTATGAAATATACGATTTCATACTTAAATAACAGTAAACATCGATATACAACATATACAGGGAAATACCCATAAACATACATAAAGTTATAATCACATATATGATAAACCGTAACATAAGCATGTAAATAATAATGCAGCATATAATTTTATCATACAATTGGTACTTATCTTAGAAAGATTGTCACCAACTACATACAGATCATCCACGAACCTCCTAGCCTTAGACTACACTGTTCATCACTCTCAATAGTGAGTCACCCCCGAGGTAGGACTGAACTCCACCTGGGTAAAGGGGTTCCTAACTAGGCTAAGGCTCATGGAAAATAGGAAAGACTCCGTCTCATGTGCTCACTCAACTAATAGCCTACAACCTCTCATTCCCCACATGCCTGTCCCACCCAAGGAAGTGTGCCCTTTCTCTGCTCAATAGTCCCTCAGCTTCCCCACTTCCCTTCCAGGGCTTCAGCAACAGGTCAGACTGGAAGTCTCAGAGCACTGTAGCTATAGTTTATCACCTTTGAGAATCAATCCCCAGTAATTCTCTTGCTCGGAGAATTACTCACTGGCCTGACAACCTGCTTCTTCAATTCCGCTCCAAGATAACCAGATACACCAACCAAAAAGGTTATGGAAACAAGCTCAGATATGGTGAAATGGATGTCTCAAGGATAACGGACTGTGTGAATGAAAATGGCCATGGAATCATTGACTGGATAACTAAGTGATGGAAGGAATCACCGTGAAACTAATCATGAAAGTGATGGTGAGAATGATGGTCAAGCTGCTGGTAATAATCCCCATGAAAAGTGACCAAATGAGCTAAGTCCCCACGATATGAATGCATGTCCCCAACTTGACACTTGTCATGTTGGAAGCTACTTTGGTCCACTTGTCCCCAACATTTGAACTTAGGATAAAGTAATTATCCATACTTTATGTTTTAGGAAATATTGATATAATATTCCTTTTTGGCTTAAGCTCTCTAGCTTAGCCCTTTCCCTTAAATTTTGGCCCTCCCTTTCCCTAACTGGTGAATTTCATTCGCCCATCTCTTTTATTGTGGTCAGTCTGCACGCAACGATGTATTTTATATTAATCACAAGACATGTACAAAATAGACACACTGGCCTTTAACATCTAGGCGCTCCGGCCTAATACCAAAACATAAACATCCCAGCTTATAATAACCAGCTCACCAGCCTGTAACACATATCATATACACAAGGCTCGCTGACCTCCATACTACGTGCACTTTAGTTACTGCATGCGGTATCCGTGAATGTGTATACTACATCTTTTTATTGCGCAGTGCATGCGCGCACTATGCCATGAAAGGTGCATTACAAAATGATGTCAAAAAAACTCACCATCTTAAGTATATTTACTTTACATTTACAATTGGGGTCGACCGAGGGATATTACAATCCCCTCCCCTTATTTATGTACTGTCCTCAGTGCATCATATACCCATATACAAAAAAAAATTCAAAATTACTCAAAAAGATGTGGGTATTCTATTCGCATTGCATCCTCATGCTCCCAAGTAGCGTCCTCAGGACCGTACTAGGTCCATTGGACCTTTTAAGCCCTATGGGTCAGTTCCAAAGCTTCTTGACTTTCCGGTCCAAAATGCGCACCAGATGCACTTGAAAAGCACCTTCTTTCTCCACCTGAATCACATTCCAATCAATAACATGATTAGCATCAGGTATATATTTCTTTAACAATGATACATGGAAGACATTATGAACAGACATAGATGCAGGCAATGCAATCATATAAGAAACTGGACCAATCCTCTGTAGGATTTCAAATGGCCCACAAAATCTGGCTGCCAACTTGGCGCAGCTTCCTAGCTTTAGGGAACTCCTGTTAGCTTTCACCTTCAGGAAAACATGATCACCCACTTTGAAATCTCTGTAGGTTCTATTCTTATCGGCATAAATTCTTTGTCTGTCTTGGGCAGCTTTTAAATTCTGCTTAATTTTTATCATTTGGTCTTCCATCTCCTTGAGAAACTCTGGCCCAACTACTGTCCTATAAGCTGGGTTATCCCAACTCACTGGAGTATTTCACTTTCTTCTGTAAAGTGCTTCAAACGGGCTCATCTTCAATGATGCCTGATACCCATTGTTGTAAGAAAATTCTACCAGGTGTAGGTAGTCTTCCCATTTCGATGGTTTGTCCATCACATACATTCTCAGTATGTCTTCTATCACCCTATTCACCCTCTCTGTCTGTCCATTAGACTCAGGATGATAAGTTGTACTAAAGTTCAGATTCATTCCGAATCCTTTGAATAATCCTTTCCAGAAATTCGAGGTGAATTTCGGGTCTCTGTCGGACACAATTGTTTTAGGAATTCAATGCAATCGTGCCACTTCCTTCATGAAAATATCAACAACATCTGCTGCCTTGTGAGTAGTTTTCAATGGAATAAAATGGGCATATTTCCTAAGCTTTTCCACCACCACCATGATCGAATCATGCAGCTTGCCCGTACTGGGCAATCCTGTAATAAAATCCATTGTCACCACTTCCCACTTCCATTCAGGAATGGGCAAAGGTTGCAACAACCCTACTGGGTGCCTATGCTCAACTTTAACTTTCTGGCATTCCATACATCTAGCGTTGTATTCAACGATATCCTTCTTCATACCTAGCCAAAAGTAATGGCTTTTGATCGCTGCCACGATTTTCTGATATCCAGGGTGCCCTGCATAAGGAAAATTATGCATTTAATGCAAAATCATACGTTTCAAGTCCTGGACATTTGGAATAAAAAATTTGTTCTTGTACAACAGTATTCCATCTATTACCAAATTATAATTATCCACCTTTTGTGGCATCTTACCCTGCTGTAGCATTGTTACCAATTCTTTGTATTGCAGATCTGCATTTGTAGCCTCCAAAAATTTTCTTTTAATATCAGTCTGATACATGCTAATGGTTGTAGCATGTAGTTCATGCACCCTCCTGTTGAGTGCATCAACCACTTTATTCTCATTCCCCTTGATATTCTTTATATCAAAGTCATATTCACTTAGAAATTCTAACCATCTTCTTTGCCTAGCATTTAGATTTGCCTGATCAAATAAATATTTCAGACCATTGTGGTTTGTTCTTAGCTCAAACTTCTTTTCCATGCGGTAGTGTCTCCATTTCCTCAAGTAATGCACTATGGCTGACAAATCCAAATCATGAGTGGCATAGTTTCTTTCATGCTCCTTCAACTTCCTTGATTCATAACATATGACAAACCCATTTTTACTGAGGACTCCACCAAGTCCTTCATTACATGCATCTGTGCATAAAACAAAGTCTTCATTTGGGTCTACAATCCTTAATATTGGAGCACTTGTCAATAATTGTTTCAAGTGTTGGAAACTCTTCTTGCAAACCAGTGTCCACTAAAACTTCACCCCCTTTCTTTGAAAGAAAGTGATTGGGTGTGAAATATTTGAAAACCCTTTAATAAATATTTTGTAGTAGCCTGCAAGACCCATGAATGATATCACCTCTGTGACATTATTCGATGCTGACCATTCTCCAATGGCCTCTATCTTCTCAAGATCCACTGCTATCCCATCCTGTGAAATGATATGCCCCAAATAATGAATTTGTTTCTGATAAAATGAGCACTTGCTCAATTTGGCATACAACTATAATACTTGCAACACCTTCCTCAAATGATGTTCATGTTCTTCCTTTGACTTAGAATATATAAGAATGTCATCCGAAAAGACAATGAAAAACTTGTCCAAATATTCTCGAAAAACACCATTCATTAAGCACATGAAAACAACTGGTGCATTTGACAACCCAAATGGCACCACTGTGAACTCATAATGACCATACCTTGTCCTGAAGGCGGTCTTTCTGATATATTGTTATTTAATCCTTACCTAATGATATCCTGATCTGAGATCTATCTTTGAAAATATCTTTGCATCCTTCAATTGATCAAAGAGGTCATCAATCCTTGGCAGAGGATACTTGTTCTTAACAGTCACTTTATTCAACTATCTGAAGTCAATGCACAATCTTAATGATCCATCTTTATTTTTCACAAACAAGACCGGGGCACCCCAAGGTGACACACTTGGGCATATATACCCTTTCTTCAGAAGTTCTTCAAGCTGCATTTGCAACTCCTTCAACTTCGGTGTACTCATTTTGTAAGGAGTCTTTGACATTGGCGCTGCTCTAGGCATTAGATTTATAGAGAAATTGTTAAGGTCCTAACCCACACATAGGTAGATCAATGTATTCGGATGTAATAAAGGTCAATATTAATAAGACCTTTCAATAAAATAGAATAAGGCGGATGTAAGAAGACCTAATAGAATCTTCCGCTTCTAGAAGGATCTTCC
>ML785896.1:788102-799826 GCA_009831015.1 Picea engelmannii | reverse complement strand
ACCTTATCCTTAGGTATCTCAGCCAAATGAGATGCAATTAATTGACACCCTTTTCTGTAACATTTCTTCAGCTGGAATGTTGAAATTTATCTAATGGTTACTGTCTTGGGAATTCCCTGTACCTTCCTTAGTTTACCTTCCTCATCCAAGCAAGTAAATTCTTTGTTATGACAGTCTAGGAGAGTATGATGTTGGTCCAACCAATCCATCCCAATTATACATTCATAGGAACCTAAAGGCAAGATGTTCAAATATTCCTTGGTGCTCAGTCCATTCATTTCCATGAGGCATGACTTAACCATATCATTGAATTTTCTTTTGGCTCCGATAGCCAGCTACACCAACCAGTATTTCTCATGCTTTCTTCTCGGAAATTGCAAAATTTCCACCATTTTTGGGTCTATATAACTATGACTAGCTCCCGAATCAATTAAAATATCAATGGTTTGGTTGTTGATCATACCTTCCACTTCAATCATGTGGGACTGATACTCTGCTTGCTTGTTGTCTAGGGCTGCATAAATCCTTGGCACATATCTGCCCATGTCCTCCACTGTTTCAACTTGTTGTACATTATGAACAACCCTACATTTTTCACCTCTGTGAGGACAATCTTTGAACCTATGATCTCCTTTACATCCCCAACATTGAATAGGTGGTTGCCTTGGTCCTTGAATCCCTGTGTCAATCATTTTGGGTTCTTTAGGCAGTTGTTGTCCTTGTGGATTAGTTCTGCAGAATGGTGGCTTAGCTCCCTTCTTCCTCTGATCCATCTTGAATTTCTTTTTGTCTTCCGAAGACTTTTGGAAAACTGGCCTTGCTTTTTGTTGATCATATAAACATTTAGCTCGCCTTATGGTCTCTTCTAATGTCTTGGGATCATCATATTGTATCTTTTCATCGATGAACGATGGCAATCCATTCAAATACCTTTGAATTTTGACTGTCTCATCATTGATGAAAGAGACATACTTCAACAGTTCTAGAAACCTTCTCTCATATTTATCTATGGTCATACTTCCAAGCTTGAGTTCAAAGAACTCTTTCATTTTCTTGTCATAGTATCTCTTAGTCAAGTATTTCTTCTCAAAATACTTCTTGAATTCCCTCCAAGTAACACTTTTCTCTTTAACGTGTTGCACCTGCACAAGTTGATCCCACCACATGGAGGCCTTTCCTTTGAGTTGATAGATAACACTTCTACCTTCTACATGAGAATAATAATTATGAAATTGAAAATACTTTCTCATGCCCAACAACCATGTTTTTGCATCTTCATCTTTCTTGTGCTCACCATCAAATGTAGGAGGTTTGATTTTGTTCATTTATCCTTGCAGCTCATCCACCCCAGACCTCTTATACCTTCTGACAGGGGATAGACTTGAGATGTTTCCTTATCTCTTATTGGAATTCCTTGAGGAATGATGGTGATGTCTACTAACACTTCTTTCTTTTCTTTTCTCATCCGAAGGCTTGTGACTTACAGATTTTCTTGAGCCACTCTCCTTAACCAATTTATTTTCTATTCTATTCAAGCCCTCCAATAAATCCATGTTGAAGTCATCCTTCTCCTCCTTGGCTCTCATAAGCCTTTCATTATTAGCCTTATGGATTTGGACATCCTTCTGCAATTTTTTAATGGTCTCAACTATATTCATGTTTTCACTCCTTTCTTCTCCATGTCCATTGGAGTTTGTTCCTTCAATTCCCAAATGGAAATCCATCCCTCTTCTCTCATCTTGCTAACTGTAATTCTCCTGTGCCTCTTCCATTCTGATGGAATCTGCACTGATCTGATCTGATCTAGTTGTTGTAAATTCTGCAAAACGTCCAGCCATCGAAACTTATCAGGCTAACAATTCAACAATTCATGAAAAATATGAACCATTTTGGTTCCATATATACATCAGAGTTATCTCTCCTGATTTCCTGGTGTTATCACCATGACAATTCTAGATAAGACCCAAGTCTTGAGAACATAGACACGCGATGCCTTCAGATATACATCTGGGCAAGAAGGTGGTTTGCCGAAACCACTTTCTCCAAGACGTGGTATCACGTGCTTCAACATGTCAAATCCACCACTTGTGGAACGAGCGATGGCTAGTCAAATCACCCCATTTCCCTCGTTTGATACTTCACAACCATGTGATGTCAGCTGAACCTTGCCATGTAATGAAATCAAAAGATAATAATTTGAAATGGATTAGCCGAGCATGGCAACCCAACGCTCTTGCACGTATTATGTATGTGCTTCATAATTGGGATTCTATAACTACCAGTCCTCAAGTATGAAGGCATATGATTATCCATAAACGAAATAATCTCCAAATTGCTTGACTTCCTGATTTCTGTAAATGCATTTCGGTATCCCCAACCTGAGATACATGGACAAGGCTAAATCCAGTGAGACTGTTTATTCAGGCAACATGCTAGACTTTCCTACGAATAAGGAAGAAAGGGTAGTCGCGCATATACTAGCGACTAAGTTTCGCACAAAACCTGCCACCGACTCTACATTGGAAGCCAGGATGAATCTCGTTATGAATGATTTATTCATCAACATGCCAGCTGCTAAGAAGAAAAGGAGCAAGCGATAGAATAAGGAGGAATCCACAACTGAAATGACCGAAAGTGTTGGAGAGAATCAACCAGTCTGGTTAGATTCTTTAAAGGATGAGATCGCGAAGCTGAAATGAGTCCTCAACTAACAATAGGTGTATTTCAACAAATTTTGGAACAGGGGGGTAGCAGAGGTAAGGGACTCCAGAGATGATAGGCCTGTTCTTAAACAACCCTTTTACAACAAGATAACTGTTATCATCCCCTTTTTGCAATTTTGTGATTAATACGATTATATAAATACATAAGTGTATTTTGGGTTGTTTATTACAAGATTTTAACTGGTTGTGTTATGAGTCTTGTTTTCTTTTATAGTATTCTTTTCTTGTAATCTTATATTTCACTTCCATCAGTGTAAATCAGAGGAATATAACACTCAGAATTCTTTTTAATTAATGCTCCGATGCGGTTGTGTGTTTATTTTTCCTTTGATATTATGCAAATTAAACTCAGATGCATCGCCTCCCAGACGACTTCATGCACACTAAAATTCATCCTGTACACCCATATTTATCATGCACAACAACACCACAAGATAAAACATGTTTCTGCGCACCTATATCTACTATGCATTTCTTCTTCGTCGCGTTGAAATCTTGCGTGCACTACTTTTTCGTTGTGCACCAACATCCACTACGCACAGTTTTGCTATCACGCACTGATATTCCACACATATTTTTCCCTATGCATTGCACCATGTCAAAGTTCAATATGCCTCACCGCGCATAATAATATGTGCGCACCATTGAATACACTATCGTGAGACAACTTATACTCATACTATGTGTGTACCACAAAACTCCTCTGTGTTATGCAATACTTGCACACCCCATGTGCACATTACTATGTGCATTCTCACTGCGTAAGGATAAATTCAGCGCATGCATCCGCACACAATATTCTTCCGTGCGGTGCCACAATTTACCGCGCCACTTGCACGACAAAGTTTTCCGTGCGGTGCCAAAATTTATCGTGTGCACCTGCATGGCAACATTTTCCATGGAATCTCCGTGACTTGAAATTTGGTCACTTCCAAGTTACTCTTTTGTGAATATTCACTTCAACTGAACCTCTCTGGCCCATCCAGGCTTAGTGTTGAAACTGAAGCTCTGATACCAATTTGTAACGTTCCCCCAACCACCCACAGGCCTGGGAAATTCCACTCCAGAGCAATCTCTCATGCTCTGATACTAGTTGGTAGCATCCCCAGCCTTAACAGGCCATCCATGCTACTCTAGAGAACACTTTCATTCTCTTATTGCAGAACATACAACAACATACCCAGTATTCAACTGAGCTATGCCACATAAATTTTCTCTTCAAACTGCATGTAACTTAAACATATACATTCAACACTCTTGTGGAAGCTTTACATATAAACGTAAATAAACAAATACATTCTGTAATATATGATTTCATACTAAAATAACAGTAAACATCGATATGCAACATATACAGGGAAATACCCATAAACATACAGACAATTATAATCACATATATGATAAACCGTAACATAAGCATGTAAATAAAAATGTAACATATAATTTTATCATACGATTGGTACTTATCTTGGAAATATTGTCACCAATTGCGTACAGACCATCCATGAACCTCCTAGCCTTGGAATACACTTTTCATCACTCTCAAGTGAGTCACCCCCGAGCTGGGACTGAAATCCACCCGGGTAAAGGGGTTCCTAACCAGGCTAAGGCTCATGGATAACAGGAAAGACTCTGTCTTAGGTGCTCACTCAAATAACAACCTATAACCTCTCATTCCCCACATGCTTGTCCCACCCAAGGAAGTGTGCCCCTTCTCTGCTCAACAGTCCCTCGGCTACCCTACTTACCTTCTAAGGCTTCAACAACAGGCCAGACTGGAAGTCTCAGAGCACTGTAGATGCAGTTTATCACATTCGAGAATCAATCCCCAACAATTCTCTTGCTCGGATAATTGCTCACGGGCTTGACAACCCGCTTCTTCAATCCCGCTCCAAGCTAACCAGGCACACCAACCAGAAAAGGTTATGGAAACATGCTTAGATATGGTGAAATGGATGTCTTAAGGATAACAGACTGCGTGAATGAAAATGGTCATGGAATCATTGACTGGATAACTAAGTGATGGAAGGAATCACCATGAAACTGATCGTGAAAGTGATGGTGAGAATGATGGTCAAGCTACTGGTAAGAGTCCCCATGAAAAGTGACCAAATGAGCTAAGTCCCCATGATATGAATGCATGTCCCCAACTTGACACTTGTCATGTTGGAAGCTACTTTGGTCCACTTGTCCCCAACATTTGAACTTAGGATAAAATAATTATCCATACTTTATGTTTTAGGAAATATTGATATAATATTCCTTTTTGTCTTAAGCTCTCTAGCTTATCCCTTTCCCTTAAATTTTGGCCCTCCCTTTCCCTAACTGGTGATGTTCCGTCCCCCATATCTTTTATCGTGGTTGGTCTACGCACAACGATGTATTTTATATTAATCATGAGACATGTACAAAATAGGCACACTAGCCTTTGACATCTAGGCACTCCAACATAATACCAAAACATAAGCATACCAGCCTATAACACATATCATATACACGAGACTCACTGACTTCCATACTGCACACACTTTAGTTACTGCACACTATATCTGGGAATGTGTACACTACATCTTTTTACTGCGCAATGCATGCACACACTATGCCATGAAAGGTGCATTAAAAAATGATGTCAAAACAACTCACCAGCTTAAGTATACTTACTTTACATTTACAATTGCATTCGGCCGAGGGATATTATAGATTTTTTCCTGAGAAAGAAATCCATGTGAAGCGTGAGAAATTATCAACAAAAATGAGTACACACCTTTATTTTATGATTGATGGATGTAGAAAAGGTCCCATGAGGTCACTATGGATCAAATATAATGGAGAGGAAGTTCTCTGAGTCCTTCTTTTGTCGAATTTCTCTTGAGGGTGTTTTCCAAGAATACATCCCTCACAAATTCCTTTGGAGAAGTGGATTTCAGGTAGGCTATCAACCATTCCCTTATTGCTAATTTGTTGCATATATATGAAATTTAAATTCCCAAACCTTTCGTGCCATATCCTACTGCTTTCATCAACATGGGTAAGAAGTAATGCAGAATTTGATTCAATAAATTCAGAAAATGTGTAAAGTCTAGATTGATGATTCACCTCATTGGTAGAAACCCTGGAATTGGTTTGCATGTCATAGATATCCACTGCATTAGGTGTGAATATGAATCTTTTTGCAGTGTCAGAGTTATTCATTGGATAGACCGAGAGAAGATTGACGTAAATTTTAGGAACATGAAACACATTCTCGAAGCTTTCGTTTGTGAGTTCAATCCTTCCTTTGTTGGTGACCTCGACTGGAGAGTTGTCCCCCATCACAGTAGGAGGACCTTTGCATGCATCCAATGCAGAATAGACTGCTTTTGTGGAAGCCATGTGATGTGATGCTCCTAAATCTACGATCCAAGCATCGGGAGAGGAGTTGATAGCAATCAAAGCATGGCTAGAATTTCCTTTCTTAGGATTCTGATCTTCTGGCTTCCTCTTCTTGGCACCCTTAGGGATGCAATCTCCAAGGTTATTTTGTTGAATTATTTGGGTCATTATATCTATCTGTTTCTACATACATGCGGATTCTGGATGGAATCCTTTATGATAGTGAGAGCATTTCTCCCCTTTTCTTCCCTTTCCACCTTTGGATCCGGAGGCATCATTGAAGGGTTTTGAGTACCCTTCCTTCTTTGGATTTGTATGTGATTTCATTTTGTATTTATATTTACATTTTTATATTTATTACTGGTGCCATCTTGCATAGTAAGTACATGCACCTTTGGGCCTTTGATTTTTCCCATGTTGATGAGCTTGGTCTTCTCTTGTGTCAGAGACTCGATAAAGTCCCCAAGAAAGGGCATCTTCAAGATAGATCCAGATGTGAATATAACTGAATGAAATGTGGATACAAACACTTAATATTCTAGACCAAGTTTGGAGATAATGGTGAGAACCATTTGTTTCCCCTCAGATTTATCAACCCCGCAAGCCTTGAGTTGCGACAACAACTCCTCATATTTGGTATAGAAATCTTGGAGATTGTCGAATCTTTTTGGATCTAATGTGAGAAATTACACCTCGAGCATGTGTCCCCTCATATCATCATGTTTTCCAAAAATCCCTTCCATGGTGTTCCAGGTTTCATTGGGGGTTTTACAGGAGGATATGTGAAAGAGAAGTTTAGGAGAAATGAGATTGCATATTGTTCTGAACACTTCATCCATTCGATTTAGATACTTGGATTTTTCTATGGATGATGTTGGTTTTGTCTCTGTGTTCATGGTTAACCTATACAATCCTATTCTTTGAAGATGCATTATCATCTTCACCTTCCATGCAAAGTAATTGTAAGGTGTAAGAATGAATTCTTTTGAAAATTCCATTTTTTTGTTGTCTTCAATCTTCGATACCTGCAAAAATATTTTGGTGTATATTTTCCCTAGCAGTCTGTCGGCTCTGATACCATGTAAATGTGTTGAAACTGCACAAATATATCTAGCTGGGAATTGACATACACAGTGGCAGAGAAAATAGAACAAAAGAGAGGCAGGAGAGAAAGAATGGAAGAATTATCATTAGCCAAATGAATGAATGATATTTTACACACGATATACTCTATATAACTCAACCAATGCACATTGGAGGAGAATACATTGCACCATAGTGGTGGTATAGAGTGATCTGAACAAACACCAACAGTTACAAGAGTAAAATGCCACCTAGTCTATGAGTTAACTAGTCTATGAGTCTTTAGTTAACTGACTGAAACAGAGTGAAGTGAGGAGGAGATCATGGAATCATGGGTAATGCGTTAGTCTGGTAATGATCCTAAGGAAAATGCACATTATTTGGTGATGATCCCAATGTTTCATGGTGATAATCCCAATGTAGCATCTAGACTCCACTCAACTGATCAAACTGAAGAGACTATTCTCCCTAGAGGAATATTCTTCCTAAAATATAGGAGACTGAATAATGACTAATAAACATAGGAAAAATAAATCCTAGGTGTGTGTGAAGTAACTCCAACAGTATGTATATCATGAATCCCAATCGATTGGAAGAAATGAAGGAAGTCATCAATATGATCTTGAGAATATTCCTATGGGTTACCCTCAAAACGAGGACAACCAGCTAGAAACAACCATGCATCCAAAATCAAATTAGATTTATACATGAACAGGTAAGTTAGGATTTAACAAATTCATAAAATCAGAGAATAAAGAAGCATATAAACAAAAAGATAAATAGTAAATACAAAAATACCAAATATAAAAAAAAACAAGAAACCAAGGAAATATGGATAAGGATTTTTTTTTTTAACTCCCCAGTATGGCTGCCAAATAAATGTTGAGGAAAAGGTATGGATTACCTTACTCAATCATTTTCAAATATTACTTGGCTAGAGTAAGATAGTTGGGATTCGAGAATGTCACCCGAGGTTTATATCCTTAAACAAAAAATCATTTGATTCACAAATAATAAATACCAGGAATCAATGATGGTCTTTTTTATTATTATTTAATTGTATAAAAGAAAGTAAAAAATTAAAAAGTGTATGTGTTGTGTATAATAAAACACAATAAATGATAAATCAATTTGAAAAAGGAACAAAATAATACACAAGTGAGACAAAATCAACAATCTAATTTCTTTATTGATTTCGTACTGAATTACAAAAAATAATCCTCTTTTCAAATCCCTGTGAGGACTTGGACCAAGATCATATTTAGAAGCCTTCGATGGGAACCACATAAAAAAACTCTGACAACAAGAAAGGATTGAGACTAAAAATTTGGATCAATTTTTCCACAAAAGCATCATTTATTGACTTTGCAAAGTATTTTTTATTAGTCATAAAACTTAATCCACAAACAAATCAAAATACACATACTGCCTAATATAAATGATCCACCTTTCTATAACAAGTTGTTGAAGTATATGAATCAATCTTGAATTCTTCTACCTTCAATAAGACCATGTTTTCAACAAGAGGGTTAAGATTTCTAGAAAACTTAGAATGAATGAAAATGATAACCGCATAGTATAATAGAAGACCTTATATCAAAAAATTCTTTCCTTGCTCTCTCTCCCTTTGTCTCTTCTTTTGGAATAATATTTAATATCCTTTCAAGAGGTTGTGGTAGTTTCAACTACCTCTCTAGTTATGTGTTTAATTGACTTAACACAAATTTGAGACAAGTGATAATAAATAATAAGGGTTTATTAAAATAATAACTAATGGGTGGGACCCCTTAACTATTATCTTAGCAAAAAATATTTTTTAATTATGATTCCCTCCTTGTTACTCCATATAAATAATGAAACATATCATCAATCAAGACCCTCACAACATCCATCAAAATGTATGGAAAACCGTGGCCTTCTATGGCCTCCCTGCCAAAAATTATTTCTTTCTATGTTTCCTCTTCCTCCATTACTGCCCCTGTTGAAAAAGATCATATCTAAAAGGAAATTCAATCAGAGTATGTATTAAAATGACTAATCAATTCCCCGTAGGGGTGTAGAATGATTGACAAGTGCCGTGTAAATGAAAGGAAATTTGTAAAAATGAGGTCTCAAGTTCGATTCTCACCCCAATTTACTTGTGCTCCATTCTTGCAGGCTGCGTGGATGCACCTGGGGTTATAGTGGTAGCCGGCGGGGATTTACCCCATGTCACACGAGTATGAGAACCGTGTGTTGCGGATTCCCTCAGTACAAAAAAAATGACTAATCAATCATCAAATACTTTGATTAAAACAAAATTGAAACATTAGCTCTTTCCATTTACACACAAGAGCACATGAAATCCTTTCATAATTCTGCAAAAAATAACCATAACACTTTTCCAACTAGATCCATAATGCATTAGAACAGGGAATTACAATGATATTGGGAATATGGAAGGAATTGTAATGAATATAAAGTGATCTCATGACGGGAAAATAAAAATGAATATTGTTCTAAAAAAAAATGAGTATATTAATCCCGATACATTCCTAACAACCACATAATCAACCTCATATTCTACAAGATTTGTTTTAATCCTTCATTCAACCTTGTTTTTACATCATTTAAAATTTTTATAATAAAAGAACACGGGAAAATAAAATATTTTGGGATAGATGAGGGATTTGTAGTGTGCGTAAAATGAAACGATGAAAGGGAAATGAAAACGATCCATGTACTTCATTATACATTTACCATCATAATCAAAATCTATTATAATAAACCTCTGTTGATAACCTTCAAGCCACTAGTTGATCAATTTTCCAAGTCAATACATCCATACAACGACACCCAAGTTCTTATCAATACTTATCGAAATTCAACCAAACCAAATTCATAAACCAATTCTTAATAAAATAATGCATTAGATTATGCCCTCCTAAATTAATTGTGTATCGTCTTGTAGGATGGACACCAATATAAAAAATTTGTTTTCATGATGTTGTGACATAATTACATAGGCAAATATAGACAAGTTGTGGAAGAATAATTTCAAAAGAAAAACCATGTTTGTCTTTCATCAAATAGAACATAAATATTTCTCATCATCTTTAATCAATGTAACTAATAATCCCCATTCTTTACTATTGAAACCATGAGAAGTATGTAGAGGTCGCCCTTCAACAATATGCCATTTATAACAGCTGTAACCATAGAGAAAATATCAACTTCTTTAAGTGAAACCAGAGAGGACTATCAACCAAACACTTCCCCGATTGAAAGAACACATGATGGGTCTTGTTGGGATTCACAATGAAACTTCATAGAAGTTAAGTTGAAAGGAATGCAATAAATTTTCAATGATATCCAAACCAACCAATAGGTCTAAAGAATGAGAGGCCACCCAGGTTCAAAACCCAATTTTAGTCAATGATTACACTTATCTACAATGAGGAAGTGAACCACGATGAGGGAATAATAGACAACAAGGGTTTAAAGATCTAGTCAAAAATGAACCAACAAAAGAACAATTTTTAGTGATAGTCACCACATTTTTTCCCAATTGTACACAAAACTTCACCATTAAAACCAAACCCACAACCCTTTTCTTTGTTAGCAAGAAAACTCACAAAGGTGGGGCATATCTCCACGTTGGGTTTTGAACAGAACCAAATTCGTTTTTTCCAAGAGAAAAACAAAATGATGGTAGCAATGCAATCACACAAGGAGTGTTGACTTCCACCATTTTGTCACCTCTGTCTATGATGCCAAAAAAAATTTGAAAAACCCCCAGAGTTCAAGTGTAGCTACAATAGAGGAACATGGGTATACCATAACAAGAAACCCTATAATCTTATTCTGCATAAACCCAAAAAAATTCAAACTAAATTTACACTGGTGAATACCACGACAAATTTTCAACAACAACATATATAGATATCCAATAACCTGATATTTCATTGCCAGGATTCACACAGGGAGAATAACTCAAATGGAGAGTTCCATAAAGAACAAAGTGTTTTTTTTCGAACCCAATCATCTACATGGAATGGAATACAAAAAACCTAGGTCGCCACCCTATTCATCATCTTGAGATTTAACAAAAATACACAATCTTCTTACGGTTACCATTTGAACCAGAAAGAAAAATATACACTGCATGCAAACTTCCAGAACCAATATTTTAATTTTAATCATAGCAGAGTTAAATAATTTGATGCATGGAGAAGACAAAAGAATCACACCTATGGAAAATCACTTATTAACCTTGATAGAAAACCAAGAAAACCAAATCCTTGACAATGGCCCCCAAAAATGGAAACAACCGTTAACAACAGTGCCAAAAATCCAAATGAAATGCATAACAAAAGGTGGTGTAGTTAGAAATCAAGAAAGAACGATGTGCATTCACTGCACGTTGTTTATCCCGTCCACCATCATTCAATGCTGCCAACTACTTAGTCCATGGTGGCTCACACTTCAACATATCAACCCAAACATACACTATAATGCAACTTTTAACATTTAACCATTACACTATATGCCATATGATATCAACATT
>ML785896.1:745718-783905 GCA_009831015.1 Picea engelmannii | reverse complement strand
TTCCTATGAATACATCAATCAAGTGCTCATCTGAAATATCGGTTACCTTTATATTCAATCTTTGGAAGTTCTCAATGTGCTCGATAACTGAACCCTTTTGCTTGAGATTTGTCAATTGGCTAAAGAAGGTATTTCTCCTTGTATCTGTAAGTTTTAAACCTACGAAGTAAAGAAATGCATATAGATTCTTAAGCAATACAAAAATTAATCAATGGCTCATACACAAAGTACACAAAGATTTTTACTGGAAACCCTCAACCGGGAAAACCTTTCTTATTTTCATTATATTGAATTTCACCATTCGCCATACAATATATACAATGTTTTTAGGTATTCCGTAGATACCAAAACCCTGATCCCTTAATCCGGGATTAATTTACAAATTAGCTAAAAATAGAAAAATCTGCTAAAAATAGCAAAAACCATTAGACGCAGTTGTCGTATCTGACGCACCCACACACACACACATGCAAAGAATATAACACATACCCAACAATATCCTCATAGTGTGCTATCATTTCTTCCATGAAAATTGTCCAAGTGACGATTAGGTTCTAAATATAAAGAAGAAATTCGTACCTTTTGTGTATGTGGCATATTGTGGAGATCAAAGAATTGCTCCATCTGAAGTATCCATGTGATTGGGTCCTTTCCATCAAAGTTCCTCATATCAATCTTAGGAACATGGTTGGTCTTTAAAACAAAGTTGGAGTTTCTCCATTCTTGATTCACATTCCTTGTGTCCTCATCATGAATTTCATGGGATGCATTTTCACTTTCAGGTGTCTTCTTTGTTACGAAATGTTTCAATACTTCCATGATCTCCCCTTTTAAACCATCCATCTTAGTATCCAACTTAGATTCCATTGAATCCATCTTAGTATGCAACTTAGATTCCATTGAATCCATCTTAGTATGCAACTTAGATTCCATTGAATCCATCTTCTTTTGTAGTTCGTTTATGTCCCTATTCATTTCTTCACCTTCATCAAGAGTCCAAGTAGGATTTTCTGGAGGCTTATTTGGTGTAAAAGTTCCCTTTTTTGGTGGCATGTTGGCCAAGTATCACTTTTGAACCTTGATTTTGAAGTGGTTCTGCTAGACAATATTTCTTCTGTTGTATCTCCCAAGTTTCGGCCCTTCTGGGTATGAAACTTTCTTTTATGTAGTTCTCTAATATTTCTTCTCTGAAATGCCATAGGTCTGATCAAAATTGGATGTGCCAAGTGGAATTTATGGTAACTTCCCCACAACTTGCCGATTTTTGGCCTTTCCAGGAGATCTCACTTGTATAGTGTGCCCCGCACAAAATAATTGATATAAAATTCTGAAACTCACACCAAAAATACTATAGACTGTCCAAGATCCAATGAAACCATTCCCACTCAATTTGGATACTCTAGGAAGAAGTTATTATTGTTTTACTTGGAACACCTTCTTGAGACTAGTCAATAGGACTAGTCAGATACCCTATCTTACACAGGGTGTATCTACAAATTTAAGATGACCCAGAAGCTGAATTTTTTACCACACATACCTTACTAATGTATGTAAATATTATCCATATTTCATGGTTTTAAACGTTCCATAAAAAAATTTATAGCGAAAATTCCACAATGACTCATTTCAGGATGATTCCAGAACCCTATCTTGTACAGGTTGTATCTCAGAAAGTATAAGGCCTCAAGAAATGAATTTTGAACCCAATGTACCTTGATCCATTTGATAAATATCCTCCAAGTTGTTCCTTCTAAAATGTTGTAGAAAAACAATTATAGTGAAAATGCCAAGGTGTCTCAGATGTAGCAGCGAAACCCCAAGACCTTGAGCTCTGATACCATATATTAAGAACCAAATATCAATATAGCATAGAAAAACCTCAGAAAAAGTACTCAACGCCTTGAAAAAGAGATAATTTCAGATAAAAAGCCTCTTCGAGGGGGCAACCTCCTTTTACCCCACTTAAATGTTCAAGTACAAGMTGATTAAAAATGAAAATGTATCCTTGGTATATATAGGAGACTAGGAGGTATAATTACAACTAATGGCCTAAAGCCAACATAAATAAAATAACATTACTAATATAATATGCCCCAATTAAGGGGTAATGAGCCAATATTAGGGCTTAACAATATATCATAATACTTACCAACCATGCAATTCCACCCACAAGTAATACCAAAAACATATGCATTCACCATAGCAGCAATGCTATCCACCACTTTCATACTATCAAACTTTGCAAAGACCATATCCCACATTCATTTCAATTAGGAATAGAACCATCATATAATAGTAGTAAACCATGCCAATAATATATACCATTAAATGAGACTTACGTTGTTGCACCAGAGTTTGAATTAGTATTTGTATTTGATGATGTGCCAAATCCTTAATACCTTCCTATAGTAGTTCAACATCAAGTGTCAAATAAAAACTTTTAAACCATATTGCAAGCATAACCAATCACCAAATCTATAAGTGATAAGACCACTGATGCTCCTTTTCTCTATTGGTGAATATTATGAATTCCTTTGCTAGTCATTTATATCAATGGTGTGTTACGAATTTATCCCATAACCAAAACCTTTGCGAAATTCATATGATCAGTGGAGGGAATCAGTTTTACTTGTTTGTTTTTAAGGGGTCCCACCTATTAGATATTATTATCGATAATATAAATTATAGTGCATTGAAACTTATTTTTAGGAAGGACTTGTGTTGCGCTTTTGTGCGTCAACACACTTGTGCTAGGAGGATTGATGATCTCAGCAAAGAGAAATTTTGCAAGGTGGTGAACCTGGCCCTAAAGAGAGAAGTGAAGAAGGTTGCATGTGTGGAATGAGTTTTACATACAATACGTGGTTTGTAGGAGGATGAAGCACATATATACGTAGGTTGTAGAAGGACAAATCGTGTATAGAGTATACACGATTTGCAGTGGATAAAACATCATATGTCCACGGGTTTCTAGTAAAGTGAATCGTGTATCTAATTTTTTGGGAAGGTACATATCTATACAGGTTGATAGGTGATGTCAACAGGTCGTACATGTAGTCTACAATAGATTCATGGGTAGAGGATATTTCCATGATATTGTTGAGGTTTGGTTTTCTTATTTGTTTTTTGGAGAATGAGGGTGTTCTCAGTTTTGGTGACTTTGGAGGATAGGGTTGTCCTCAAATTTTTGGTGTTATTGTATTGGCTGGGAGGGTTGTTTTTTCCCTCAGGAATTATGATGATAACAAGATTACAGAACTAAAATTGTGTCTCATGTGTATTGATGATCCATATTTGATCTGTTTGTTTCTGTTGCATATGTTTTCAGTCAACAATTTCAGTGTAAAGTTGTTCAGTGATAACAACTAGGGTTTTACTGTTAGATGACTAGGAAGCAATTTTCAGATCTGAAATTAGTCACATAGAGTTGCATGTGAAAATTGACATGGTATCAAAGGTTTGGATCTGAAGAGAAGGGGATCATCTTGAGACATATTTGGCTACAACACTAGTGGACAATTTTTCTTGTTATTGTTCTTGTTCCGAGCAGGTCACGGGTGATAGCTTTGAGAGGAAACTACAGTGACGGTTGCAGGTGGCAACAAGTTATATGGTCTCTAGTTTGTGACATGGAGCAGAAATTTCAGATGAGGATTTGTGGGATATTTTACCTCAATGGTGTGGTAGGATGGTAGTTTTGGTGGATTGATGGAGAGCCTGTATCACAACAGTATCTTGTGTGGAAGATTTCCAACCCTGTGGATGGACTCCTAGTGACTTTTCATGGTGAGTTGCAAAGGGTGCATCTTGGGTGCTTTGGCATGGATAATATGGCTTCGTATGTATGGAATATTGTTGAGTTGGAGTCTTCATCGGGCCGAAGAGTTTCATATTTGACAGTGTGTTAGGGTGTGACGATGTATGAGGTATTTGACCTAGGAGGATTAGAACAGTTGCAAAGAGAGTTGCGGTGTTTTACAGAGGACTAGACTAAGTTTCCATTCATATATTTGAACTTTTTAGAGAAAGGATATAGGTTCATTGGTAGAATGTGCAAACATAGAGATATTTTTGGTGACTTGCATGATGGACTTGGGTAGAAGTTCATTGTATGGTCATGACTTAGGGAAGCAGGCTGATGCTTGACTTGGAGGATTCCATGGTTCTTATCTAGTGAGAGGCACTAGCACATGACAGGGGCACAAGATTTGTTTGTGAGAATCACAGTATCTGACTCGATTATGTGTGAGGATCTTGGTAGGAGGACCAGGCATGTAGTACAGAGATATAGAGTAGTGGTATTATAGATGGAGTCAGGGGGTGTGTTGCGAGTGGAAAATGTGTTATGGGTGAAAAAAGTGTGTTCTCAACCTCAGGGATTGAGGATTAGGTCTATGCGGTGTTGATCCAGGATGGACAAGTTTTATTGGATGTTGATTTGGTCTTCCCAGGTTTTGGAAACCTTTTATGCAGATAATATGTGCACGAGAGATGTTTCCAAGGTTTGAGAGGATGTGGACTCATTGTATCCAGGAGGAGACTTGGTTGATGTCCAGGGATGATATTGATGGATTGGTGTTTTTTGTTCCCAAAAAATCTATCTTCATATCAACCATGATTCTGGAAGTTAAAGAGGGATAGTCTATGTGTGCTATGACCAACAGGAGCAGAGAGATAGATCAAGTGGAGTAGGTGGATCCACCAGTGGTGAGGCAGGTGGCCCCACTAGTAGTATATTCATCCCTAAGGATTCAGTGGGGAGGATAAGCCTCTGAGGACCGTGAAAAGGATAATGGACAGGGAAAAGGTAGCTCCAAAGGTTGTGTAGACTCAGAGGAAGCCCAAACTCATAGGGAGTCAATGGATTCAGAGGGATTATGAATTCATAGGGAGTCAAGAGACTCAAAGGGATATTTAGTCACTCAGTGGGATCCAACCTTCAGGTCCATATGGGAGAGAGGTATATTACAGGACTATTAGGAGGGTGTCATGGGTTGATATGGCCAAACATGAGGTTCAATGGCAGGAGGCTTCTATGAGCAGGGTGTCTTCTAGGTTGGGATCATGTCAGACAACAGGATTTGATTAAGTGACCGAGGATTTATCCAGCTAGAAGGACTGGAGAGAAAGATTTTCTTTGGTGATAGAGTGAGAAGCCAATCAATAAGATTGGAGAGAAATTGTGGTAGAGGATCCAGTACATGAGATAGAGCTACTTCTAATTGATGATGGAGGATGGCATTCCTCCCTCGGTAAGAGGGAGTGTTGATTCTTTGGTAGCATCAGGAGGCATTCCCACTTATGGAGTGTGGTGAGAATGCGTTCCTTGCTAAGAGGGAGTGTTGATTTTTGTGTCTTTAGGAAAGTATTCTCACATGACCCTAGGTGTTGGTCATGTGGGAATCATTGTGGGAACCACATCACACTTTCGGTTTGGTGAAAACCCCCCTTGGATTTGAGTGGGGGATTCATGGGTTTGGTGATGGGATTTGTGGGCTTGTGTTGGGGATTCACAACCACAAGGAAAGCCTAATTTAATGTTGACTTGTGGAGGGGCTTATATGGTGACCCCTAAGGATTTTATATAAATAAGAGAGGCTATTGTGACATTACAGATCATGTAGAGTGTCTGGAGATATGATGGATCTAGAATAAGTGAGTCTTCACTTGTGTTAGGAGGATTGGTGATCTCAACAAAGGGAAAGTCTGCAAGGTGGTGAATTTGGCCCTAAAGAGAGAAGCGAAGAAGGTCACATGTGTAGAGTGAATTTTTTGTACAATACACGGTTTGGAGGAGGACGAAGCACGTATATACGTGGGTTGCAGAAGGAGAAATTGTGTGGAGAAAACAATGTATGTCAATGGGTTACCAGTAAGGTGAATCATGTATCTGATTTTTTGGATAGGTACATATCCGTATAGAATAACATGTGACGTTAGCAAGTTGTATAGGTGGTCTACAACAGATTTGTTGGAAGAGGAGATTTCCAGAATATTGTTGAGGTTTGGTTTTATAAATTGTATATTGGAGAACAATGGTGTTCTTAGTTTTGGTGACTTGGAGGACAAGGTTTTCCTCATTATTTTGGTGATATTGTATTGGCTAGGAGGGATGGTTTTTCTCTCAATATTTTATATGATAACATGATTACATAACTGAAATTGTGTCTCATGTGTATTGATGATTCATCTCTAATATTTGTGTTTCCACTGCATATGTTTTCAATCAATAGTTTCAGTGTAAAGTTGTTCAGTGATAACAACTAGGGTTTTATTGTTAGATCACTAGGAAGCAATTTTCAGTTATGAAATTATTCACATAGAGTTGCATGTGAAAATTGACGATGTAGTTTGTTTAGGTCATCAATAAATACATGGAGATAGAAACAGTGTTCCATTTGGATAACCCACCCTGACGGATCTGGCCCATCAAATTTTTTCATGTCAACCCTTGGAAAACAGAGCCATGAATTGTGATCCTAAAAGTGTGGGTGGTGATTATCCTGAAATGCGGTTGTGTCATGTACTTTAGTAGTGGTAAATTCATATTTGGTTGGATAAATGTTTGGATCTCCTACATTTATATGCAAGCGGAATCGTAATACTTTCAAGAGGCCAAGTTGTATGTCCATTGTTTTCCTTGCCTGTTCGAGTGAAGTCTCGATGTTAGGCACTTTTTCTTCTAGTTGTATGCATTGAGAGGGTTGGCATTGTTGTTGGTTTTGAGCCTATGGGGATTGTTTTGGTTATTTGATTTGGCCATGCTACAAGTTTGAACCATGGGACCACCAAAGATTTTGTGGAATTTTTATTCTCGATTTATCTCACTGCAACTAATAGCTTGAAAGGAGTCTTTTTATATATCCTCAAATCACTATATTATAGGGTCCACTTGAAAAGGGTTATTAAATAGGTATACCCCACAATAAACATGATGCAAGGAATATTTTGTGATAGGTCTACCACAATGGTGTTGACAGGACCACTTTATACTCTTTTTTTTATCTGAGTGCTACACCTGTGGGAGTATTACTCTTGACTGATTATTACTATGGTGACCAAATCTTCAAATTTATTTTTGATGCAAAGATGTAGGAATTTCTTTCGATGATTGTGGGGTCCTAGAAACATAGGAGTGTTAGGTGCTATATCTCTCTAATATATTTGCAGGGTCCAATAGTATCACTCGACCCAATATCTTAGGGTATTCAAAAACAAAGGTATTCCAACAAAGGACGAACACCTTCAGTAACCACTCACACAAATAGATCAAATATCAACACATCGATGTTTTGATGTGATATAACCCCTACGGGGAAATATCCATGGCCCCAGCCAACGCAACCACTTAGAGAAGTTTATTAATTTAAAAGAAAAATATTATAGAGATATTTTACAAGATATTTTCTCACAATCGAAATTGTTGATTAATTGGGTTGGTTGTCATTGATGTAAACGATAGCCCCAACAATATGGAAAAGGGACTTCATTTTGATTGATGCATAATGGTATAAATTTTAATATATTTGCAGGTAATACTATTCTTGATGGATAATACATGTCATGCCATTTTCGGTGATATGTGGAATGCCACATAACTCCTCACGGTTAGAGAGTTATGGCCTTGTGAAGTTGGAGAACCCTCATGAGTTATCTAGAAGGTCAAAGAAGTCAAAATTATTCCAGAAGATCCTAGAAGAAGTTCACTATTCAAGTGAGTAAAACTAGGAGTTAATCATGGGTTAAGTTGTTGCAATAAGAAAATAGTTAAAAATAAATTAGTTGCAACTAGAAGTGGAGAATTTACTATTTGTAGCAAAGTGGGTTAGAAGTGGGTTATTCCTAAAAGAAGAAAATTGGGTTAAGTTGGTTAGAAGGTAACCCCTTGAGGAAGCTACATGGAAGTATAAATAAGAGAGCAAGGCTCTCCTATTAGCACTTATTGAGCACATTGAATATCTATTATTTTGTAAGGTTTATTGTAGGTACTCATTGATACATTTGAAGTTGCGCAAGTCTGAGGTAGCATGAAGGGTTTGTTAGCACTGCATAAATCTGTTCAACTGATAAAAAAATGATGAAGGTAACTCTTTCAACTAACTTTGAGACATGAAACTCGCCTTTTGGATCTGGAGAGGGCTCTCTCAGAAATGGAGCGATATCCGTGCAAGATATGACTTTGAAATCAACGGCTAGATTTAAAACCTATAATAAAATGGGTTCTAGTTATATTGGCACAAAAAGGTAAGACTTTGGGCTATGGGGTCGATCTGAGGAAGAGACGAGACAAATGACTCAGTGAATGGATTTGAGAGGATCGGGCTAGGCTAGCAACAACCTTCAGTGTAAAACCATAATGTGTGGTGGGAGAAATTACAGGAAGTAACTCGGGAGCACTGATGTGGATGAATTCACAGTTAGCTTTAGAGGAAAACATTTTGTCTAAGTGGCGCGAACAAGGGACGTTGTACATCGAATCCACAGGTTTGATAATTCATTATGAAATAGACAGAAAAAGATATCAAATAAATATAATAGGAAATAACATACGCAAAGAAAGAAGCACAATACATCCAACTATTACAACTAGAATATTTTCATCAAATCACAGGACCTTTGCATTAAATTCCGGTCAAAAATTCAGATTACATACAATAGCTATCGTTTGCCAAATTTTCCAACCAATCTGACTTACATCGAAAAGATAAAATATATAAATGAAGGTGTCGCTTGGGCTACCCTTCTTCCTAACTGCTAACCCTTAGAAGTAGGAAAACTGAACACTATGCGTTGGAGACTCTTCGCATAGTGTTTCCAAAAATAGACAATAATCATGACCTTTTTACTTATGACTGTTTGTAATTTTTCTATGGGATCATCATCGATCAAGCTCTGGCATGAAGAAAAATATGTGTCACTGTGTTCCTTTGAGCAGGTGTCCCGACGAACAGGTGTCTATCAGGAGCTTGTTGTCTGTGAATAACGGCTTCGATTTCAGTGATGTGATCATTTGTCGAGAGTTGCACGCAGTAAACAATTGTTAGATCATTGTGGCCATTATCAAAATGGTAGTGTGCTTCAGAGAAAATGTATCATTCAAAAATGCCAAGATTTGTCTCATCTTTAGCGGGTGCAAAGACAGGTGTCAACTAAACTTGTTTTTCCTGTGCGCTGGTGAGAGCTACGGGGGCTTCTTTCTCAGTCTCTTCACATTCTCTGAAATGTTTCATGTTCCTTTGTTTCGTCAGTATTTGTTCTTCTCACAGCTATACAATGGTTTCTTGTGCCTCTCTGAGCTGCCTTTTCAGCCATGCCACATTCCCTTCATGACCCTGCGTTGCAGATGCTTCTATGGCCTTTGTCGCTAGTTATTGTCGTAATTCCATGTTTTCCTAATAGATCTTGGCGATGGCCAGTTTCACTTGCTGCAGTTACTGAGATGGAACTTTCTCATTTGCTTCTACGATATTCTCTTTCCTTGTTCTACTCCTATCTTCATGGATCGATCCCCCAACAGGTTCTAACTGAATGGTGCGCCTGAGTCACTCTTCAGCTACCAATCTCACGCAAAGTTCTTTTGAAATTTGAGCTTCCATGATCTCCTAGTTTTTCCTCAGACTTCCCCTCCTCCAAGGAATTTGTTGTTGGGGATAGAGGGCTCTTGCTATCTTCCCTTCTTGTGCGAATCCCTCCATTTCATATTTTTCATGAATTGATCTAGTATTCTCTACAGATAAAGGAATAGTTCCTTTTACGTCTTTGAGAATGTCGACTACAGGTGAGAGAATGCATCCTAGTCCCTTTGAGTCTCAGACCTTACAGTTATGTTGCTCCACATGCCTTTCCTTGCGCTCTGAGAGTTTGCCATGGTGTGACCCAGGTGAATTCTACACGTAGTGTATCCAACACACACACAGGATGGGAAAGTTTTGATCTCGCTGGACTGGCAAGGGAAAATGCAAATAGAGTTTCAGGCCTAGTTCTATGATTGGAGAGAATGTCGAGCATCCAAGATTTATAAAAAATCAAACAGGAAAGGAAATCATGTTGGAGGATAGTGAATTTATGGCGATGAGATGTTCCAAATCAAGTTGCATGTTTTCCATGGAAAATCCCCACGTGTAGGGTACCAGTGACAAGGCTGCATGGTCATGCATGATACGAATGCCGTGATTTTTCATTCCCTCAGCCTCCATGATGAACTGATAATAATTGTTGTACTTGTTGACGCAGCCTTTATTAACCACTTGACTCGACCTAGGGCACGTAGAGACTGGTTTCTTGATAGGACTTGACTTTCTTGGAAAATACATACCCATACCTCTTATACAATTTTTGAATCTGACATCCCTTCCCATTTCCAAGGTCCAACCGAACACTTGCTGAACTCAAAATTATGGTGTTATGTACCTGAATTCACATGTTCAGGTGCATGGATCACAACATGACTTTAAAACTGACTCTAATTTGGAAAGAAAAATGGCGGCGCTAACAATTGGCTCCAACGGGGATGTTATCCTCCCTGTGAGGTAGAAAAGAACAGTAGACTAGGTGCTCGACCATTGGGATTTATTTGACCTCTAGGCACTGGAAAAAACAAACTAAACCTATTAACGCGACTTCTAAGACTTCAGCATAAACTTAGGGCCTTCGCTTCGAGCTTCAATTTTCTGCTGACCTACAAACTCGATGCAAAAAAAATGACTATTTACAATGGAAAATGACTTGAACGGATTTTATTACATTAGGTAATGTTTTAGGAACTTGTTGTTTATAGGGCCCCAATCAAAACTTTCTCCGTCTAATCCTTCTAGAAAATAAGAATTTTTTCTGCTGTGATCATAGATCTTGAATGGACCTATCCAAAGGTGGTCAAACTTTGCATGCTTCCCTTTACCTTCGTTTCTTGTGTCCCATCTCAAAACTGTGTCACCCAACTAGAAATATTCTATCTTAGAACGCTTATCGAAGGCTTTCTTTATCTTTTCATGATGGAGCTGCAACCGATTATACACATTCTCTCTTTCCTGCTACGTATGGATTAGTTGATTAATATTCCTCTGTGCAACATTTGTCTTGGCCTCTTATTCTTGCAACAAATTCCTGACAAGGGGTCCTAGTGAAGTAGGGAAAATTGCGTCCACACCATAAACGATATGGAAAGGAGACATTGATATAGATTTCTTGGTGGTGACCCGGTCTGCCCACAAAGCGTAGATAAGATTTTTGTGCCAAGCTCTCTTATTTTCTTGCAGGAGTATTTTAATAATCCTAGTCAGGATATTATTTGAGGATTATGCTAACCTGTTTCCTTGTGGATAGTACGCTGTGGAATTCCCTAGGGTTATGTTATATTCTTGGCAAAATTTCTCCATCCTCTTAAACTTGAATGCAGTTTCATTGTCTGTAATGATCTTAACGAGACACCCAAACCTTGACAAGATGTTCATCTCTAGGAATTGGATAATGACTGTGTCGGTAGCTTGTTTTGTGGGGATCACCTCTATCCATTTAGTGAAATAGTCAGTGGCTATGAGTATCCACTTATGTTGCACAGAGGATGGCGGGTGTATCTCTCCTATGAAATCTAGACCCCACTGCATAAAAGGTGCTTCGACTGAGATCGAATTCAACAGAAAGGGCTAAAGTTTTCTTCTTTCGTCGAAGATTTGACATTTGTGGCAGCTGGAGACCTCCTTATATACATCAGTGAAAATTGTAGGTCAGTAATAGCCTGATCTCAAGATTTTATGCACGGTGGTATTCCAATAATGGTGTCCCCCATAGTCGCCTTTGTGAAATTCTTGTATGGCCCACTTTGTGTCATCTTCCAATAAAAAACTCAACAATATTCCCCCAAGATCTTTCTAGTAGAGTGAGTTGTCCAGGATGCAGAAATTAACCGCTTTGAGCTTGAGAAATCTGGCCTTAGTCTTACTCATGCCTAGAGGGGCCTGGAGATTATGCAACACGTAGATGATGTCCATGTACCATGGTGAGTCGATGAACTGTTGAGGTGCCTGCGAAGTTTTTTCTTCTCGGGGACATTTCGACAGATCAACAATGAAATTCATTCCTACAACATCGCAGTCCGACTGCACCATCAACTTTGCGAGACCCCGACCTTTGATCAAATTTGTAGGCTTGATTTCAAGATCATATTCTAACATGGCCTCTATCCACTTGCCTCTCCTTCCTTCTGGGTCAGGTTGAGTCAGAATGTCGTTTACTGAACTTCTAGGTACACAAACAATAACATGGGAGTGCAGTATGTATGTATTGAATTCTTTTAAAGATTTTACTAAGGCATACGCTTTCTTTTCCATGATGTCATACCTTAGTGGAGCTTCACGCAATGTCTGGTTGAAATAGGCTATGAGATTTTCAAAATCCTATTCTTCTTTATGTAGCAGCACATTGACAATATTGTGTTCTGAGGCGAATGAAAACATGAGGAAATATTTCATAAAATATGGACTAGCTAGTACAGGAGCCTTTGTCAGCACCAATTTTATATCCTCAAAAGAATTCTTGGCCTCCAAGTTCCACTTGATCTCGTTTCCCTTCCTGAGCATGCAAGTTATGTGTTTTATGATTTCCGCCAGGTTTGGGATGAATCTCCTCAAAACATTTACCTTTCCTAAGAAAGATTGTACCTCCTTTTTACTATGCGGGGTGTCGATCTTCAGGATCCCTTCAACCCTGCTAGGGTCTATCTTAATTCCCTCTTTGGAAATGATGTTCCCTAACAACTTTCCTTCTTCTACTACGAAATGGGACTTCTTTGGATTTAGTGATATGCCAAATTTTTGACACTTTTGGAAAACTCTCTTCAGGTGCTCGAGATGTTGTTTGTCACAGGTAGAGTACATAGTGATGTCATCAAGATAAATCATGATGATTTTTTCTCTTTCATCGAAAAACACGATGCCTATGGCCCTCTAGAAAGTGTCTCCAATGTTCATCAGGTCGAACGACATCTTGGTGTACATGAACGTTCCCCATGGGGTTGTGAAATTTGTCTTCTCTCTGTCATCCTGGTGGACCATGATTTGATTATACTATGAGAATCTGTCTAACATAGACATCTTTTGGGACCCCACCACCTTTTGCAGGATGTAGTCCATTTTAGGAAGGGGATAGTGGTCCTTGAGAGACACTTTATTTAAATTTCGGAAGTCCACACACAACCTTATCTCACCACTTTTTTTCCTTACAGGTACTAGATTAGCTACCCATTTCGAGAATCTAAAAGAAAGAATGATTTTAGCGTCGAAAAGATTTTTTAACTCTTTCTCGACCAGTGGTAGTAACATGGGATTGATCTGTCTCAACTTCTATTTAAAAGGTTTCTGATCTTCCTTGAGAGGGATAACATGTTGTATCACTTTCATGTCATACAGTTTTAGGTCATCCTAGCTCCATGCGAAGACATACGGGAAATATTTCATGAGATTTATATAGTCCTTCTTGACCTCTGGACTGAGTGTCTTGGATAATTTTACCATCTTCGGATTCTCCTCAGTCCCAATGTTGAAGTATTCCATTATTCTTCACTTGCAACGATCTTGGGGTTCTTAGCCACATCGTTCTCATCAAATAGTTTTTCCAGCAGCACCAACCCCTTTGGAATAACATTATTTTTCAATTGTATTATGTCCCTTCCTGCGATCTGGTTTTGGAAAGAGATGTCATCGTTGCGCGCATCCACTCTCTCATCTTCGTCACCGCAACATTCCTCGTCAATGTTTGTGTTAGAGAAATCATCGCTCATAAGGAGGAATCTTTCCACCTGTTTGTCATCATTGAACACCTACCAGTGTTTGATATTATCAGGCACTGTCGGCCTGTGCTTGACCTCGATTTCATACATTTTTTTTGAGAATATGGGGATATTAAAAACCGAGGCCGAGGTGGACAACGCATCGGCGATCTAATTTTTCTCTCTGGGGATAGAAGATAGGTCATATTCTGAGAATCCCTCAAGGAGGTCCAAAGCCAAATTTTTGTAAGCTCTCAACCTAGGGTGTTTGGTCTGATATACATCCTTTACTTGGTTTATGATTAGCTTGGAATCCCTGTGCACTACTACCTTCTGCGTGCCCAATTCTTTCAAAACTTGTAAGCCCAAGATCAATGCTTCATATTCAACCATGTTGTTAGTGCATGCAAACGCGAGCTTGTATGAGCACAAATTTGTACTTGCTTCAGGGGGGCTCACCCATACACCGACCCCAGCTCATTCTTTGTTGACTGTGCCATCAAAACTCTTGTTCCACAACCCATTTTTCACACGGTCTTTTGGGTCGGTGCATTCTGTTGTTCCCTGTGTAGTCTCCTTGTTAGTTGTTACAATGGTTGTTGAATCTTCTTCTTCAAAATTTAGGTCATTGTAGAATATGGAAGACCCCACCTCAGTTTTGAAGGCATATATGGGATGATTTTGTGGCTGCATCTTGCTACTTACCATGTACTTCAAAATAAATTCTCTATACAACCTTCTATTATGGGAAAAAATAGGGATAGTGGCATATGACATATCCATCTGCAACGTGCCTTTCAACTTCACATCCCACGACCTCGAGAGAAGCATGCCAAATTTTGGGGCTATGTTTGCTACGACCACGTCCATGACCATGTTCTTAGTGAGGATTTGAGCCAACGATACAACTAGGTCTTTGATAAGGCCCAAACACTTGACTTTCCTCAAATCAAAAGAGAAAAGGTCTTTGTTTCGTCCATGATCGCCTTCGGCATGAGATTGTGCAATGCACAAGAATCCAGCATGGCATTATGCAAGTTTATGTCATGGATCTTCAGACTGACGTAGAAAGGAGGGACATCTTCGGTATCACTTGTTTCTTCAACGCGCGGACCAAAAAGGATGGCAAGGTGATCATCTTGAAGATTCAGAGTATCGGGGGTTCCCCCCGTTTTCAACATTTTAATGATTTGTTCCTGATACTCACCCTTTCTAATAAGTTCATTGAATGGGACAAAGATTTTTATTTTGGCCATATCATGTTCAAAATTGAAAGGGGGGAAATTTTTCTCTACCTCTTTTCTGCTCGCCTCCCATCCTATCTCCGGGAGTTTCTTGGGGACCTCCTCCCTTGAATTAACTTTTTATATCGCATCTTTGGTCATGATTTATAACCTTTTTCAGCTTATGGAAGGAGTTTCTACCAAAGGCTTCCTTATGGGGTTTGTCTGTTGTGACTCGACAGGCACATCCTTGCTTCGGAGGTTATACATTTTTTGGAACTGCATGATGGTGTTTTGATAGACTTTCCTGAACTCCTCTATCTCCCAAGACGACACATCATTTGTTTCAAGTATCATATCATCATTGGCCTCTAGAACAAAGTCTTCATTCCTACTCATATATTGATCATGCTCACTCTTCATCAGGAACACGCGCGGGTTTTGGTCATCACAACAATGTAACTGGTCTTTGAACATCTGGTCGAAATCCTCATCCACATAGTTGTCCTGGAAAGGAGGTCTCGTTTGATGGTCACGTTGATCCATTTTCTCTTTTTGTTCCCTCTGTCTGATTTGAGGGATTTGACCTCTCCCGAGGTTCAGATTTCTGGAAGGTGGATCGTTTTGTTCTCGGGCAACAGGTCTATTTTCCATGGACATTCTTTCCATCAAATTCTCCAAGGTCTTCATCATCATGTCAAAGTTATCATCTGAGGACCATGACGTCGATGGATGTGCATCTACTTGAGGTCTCTTTTCACCTCGGTTGAACCTTGGTTTTATTTTTCCTGACGCCATCATGTTTACTTCAAATTCGACAACATTGATCATTATAACATCTAGATTCGTTGATCTTCTTTCCCTCAACAACAAGGAAAAATCATTTTCAAAAGAGTTTGCATACCACAACTACACATCACCGGGGGGCAGCTTGACTTCTGTAGGAATCGAGTTGTACACTTTCAAAAAATGGGCCGAGAATTCCTGCACTGTCTCTTCTGGTGATTTCTTCATGTTATTGTATTGTGTCAGCAACTGCAAATGGTTTTTCGTGTCTCCCCATTTATCTAGGAATGATGTCTCCAATGCAGCGAAGTCCCAAATGCTCATGGGCGGGAAGGATTTGAACCACTTTCTTACATATACTGAGAATCTTTGCATGAACATCTGCATTTTTTCATCTGCATAGTCCACCTCCTCCAGGTCAATGAAATCATTAAACCAGTCTAGGTGCCTCTGAGTAGAGAAATTTCGCTCAGCGTCGTAGAGCTTGATCCTCTGGCTATAATTATGAGGAAAGTCATGCAATTGAGCCGACAGGATGAGGGGAGCAAAATGGGTGGCCATATCCTGAGGAGGATTCAGATTATGGGGGATATTATTCGATACTAGGGCTTGGAATTTCTTTGGGTCAAAAATAGTCTCGTCCAAACTGGTCTCTGACTTCGACCAGAACAGATTTTTCTCAAAGAATGTGTCGACCTCAAGTTCATCAATGCTTTGCGTGCCGTCTTTGGGAAAGGACAAGCTTCTGGCTAGGTAATATAATAGGTACGACACTTTCTCTCTATCCTTGCACAAAATCTTCTCGGGGTCGTACACTGATTCTGAGGGGTTTGGGTCAGGATTCGCTCTGGTGTAAACCGTCTTTGGATCTAGGGTTCCTGAACTATGCTACTTGAGGCTACTGGTTTGTTTGGACTAGAGTCACCAGGGTAAGGATTTCAATTGGTATGGATGTTTGTCCCTCTGTTACCCTCAGGGGTCAAACTACAACATTGTCATTCTCCCAAGGAAAATCTATTCAATTTCATCCCCAACAATGACATCAGAATGTTAGCACTCTATAAATTCATTCTGCTGATAAACAGACGATGAAGGTAACTCTTTCAACCAACTTTGAGACCGGAAACTAGCCTTTTGGATCTAGAGAGGGCTCTCTGGGAAATGGCGCGGTATCCGCGCAAGATATGACTTTGAAAGTAATGGCTAGATTTAACACCTATGATAAAATGAGTTCTGGTTATATTGGCGTAGAAAGGTAAGACTTTGGGATATGGGTTCTATCTGAGGAAGAGACAGGACAAATGACTCAGTGACTAGATTTGAGAGGATAAGGCTAGGCGAGAAACAACCTTTAGTGTAAAACTATAATGTGTGGTGGGAGAAATTACAGGAAGTAACTCGGGAGCACCAATGTGGATGAATTCAGAGTTATCTTTAGAGGAAAATGTTTTGTCTAAGTGGCGCGAATAAGGGGTGTTGTACAACGAATCCGCAGGTTCGATAATTCATTTTAAAATAGACAGAAAGATATATGAAATAAACATAAAAGGAAAGAACATACGCAAAGAAAGAACCACAATGCATCCAACTATTACAACTAGAATATTTTCATCAAATCATAGGAACTTTGCATTAAACTCCAGTCAAAACTTCATATTACATACAATAGCTATCATCTGCCAAATTTTCCAACCAACCTAGATTACATCAAAAAGATAAAATATATAAATGAAGGTGTCGCTTGGGCTACCCTGCTTCATAACTGCTAACCCTTAGAACTAGGAAAATTGAACAACATGCGCTGGAGACTCTTCGCATAGTGTTTCAAAAAATTGACAATAATCACGCCCTTTTTACTTATGACTGTTCACAGTTTCACCATGGGATATGATCATTGGTCAGGATCTGGCATGGAGAAAAATATGTGTCACTATGTTCCTTTAATAAGGTGTCCCGACGAACAGGTTTCTATCAGAAGCTTGCTATCTGTGAATAACAACTTCGATTTCAGTGATGCGATCATTTGCCAAGATCTGCGTGCAGTAAACAACTATTAGATCGTCGTGGTTGTTATCGAAATGGTAGCATGCTTCAGTGAAAACATATCCTTCCAAACTTCCAAGATTTGTCTCATCTTTAGCGGGTGAAGACATGGGCACCAACTAAACTTGTTCCTTCTGCGTGCTGGTGAGAGCTACGCAGGCTTCTTTCTCGGTCGCTTCGCATTCTCTGGAATGTTTCACGTGCCTTTCTTTCGTCAGTATCTATGCTTCTCACAGCTGTACAATGGTGTCTTGAGATTCTCTGACCTGCCTTTTCAACCATGCCACGTTCCCTTTGCGACCCTGCATTGCAGACGCTTCTGTGGCCTTTGTTTCTAGTTGTCACCCTAATTCCATGTTTTCCTTATAGATCTCAACGATGGCCAGTTTCTCTTGTTGCAGTTGTTGAGATGGAACTTTCTCATTCGCTTCTATGATATTCTCTTTCCTTGTTCTTCTCCCGTCTTCGTGGCTCGATCCCCCAGCAGGTTCTAGCCAAATGGTGCACCCGAGTCTCTCTTCAGCTACCAATCTAACACAAGGTTCTTCTGAAATTTGAGCTTCCACGATCTCCTTGTTTTTCCTCGGCTTGCCCCTCCTCCGAGGAATTTTTTTTTGGGGAGAGAGGGATCTTGTTGTCTTCCCTTCCATGTGAATCCCTCCATTTCATATTTTTCGCGAATTGATCTTGTCTTCTCTGCAAGTAAATGAATAGTTCCTTTTATGTCTTTGAGAATGCCCATTGCAGGTGAGAATGCATCCCAGTCCCTTTGAGGCTTGGACCTTACAGTTCTACTACTCCACATGCCTTTCCTTACATTCTGAGAGGTCACCATGGCACGACCAAGGTGAATTATGTGCACAGTGTATCCAACAAACGCACAGGATGGGAAAGTTTTGATCACGCTAGACTAGAAAGGGAAAATGCAAATAGAGTTTCAGGCCTGGTTCTATGACTGGAGAGAATTTCAAGCATCCAGGATTTATAACAAATTGGACAGGAAAGGAAATCATGTTGGAGGATAATGAATTCATGGTGACAAGATGTTCCAAATCAAGTTGCACATTTTCCATGGAAAATCCCCACGTGTAGGGTACAGGTTACAAGGCTGGCAGGTCATGCATGATATGAACGCCATGATTTTTCATTCCCTCCACCTCCATGATGAACTGATAATAATTGTTGTACTTGCTGACGCGACCTCTATTAACCACTTGACTCGACCTAGGGCACGTAGAGACTAGTTTCTCGAAAGGACTCGACTTTCTTGGAAAATACATACCCGTACCTCTTATACAAGTTTCAAATATGACATCCCTTCCTGTTTCCAAGGGCCAATCGAACACTTTCTGACCTCAAACTTACAGTGTTACGTACCTGAATTCACATGTTCAGGCGCATGGGTCACAATGTGACTTTAAAACTGACTCTAATTTGGAAAGAAAAATGGTGGCGCTAACAAGGTTGACGATGAAAGTTCCAGAGTTTCATAAATAATGAAAAAAAACCCTAGTTTTTTAGGTGTACATAAGCTATAGTGGAGCAGGGCTCGTATGTACGTGGGATAGACATATATTAGGGTGTGTACATGAAACAAAATCCCTAGAAACTTGAGAATATGAAGATGTTGGGTTTCTAGAGTCTGAAAGCAAGCTCCCAAGAAGGTCTATAGTGATTAGGTACATCAGATCTATCTACTGGTTCAAAAGGTATGTCTTATTTCTATAAGTAGTTGGATTTTGTTGTCTACATGAGAAATGGTTATGGGGGTTTGAGGATTTTCCCTAGAGAGATTAGTGGTTGCATGGTACTTTCTGTATAAGTTATATCTATAGAAATACAATGTTGGTATAATCAATATTTATCATTGATACATCTTGTTAGTGTTGAGGAACGTCTTGTATTTCTTGGAATATGGTTAAGGGTCTTTGTGGTACATGGTTGAGAAATTGTATTTGTGAAGTGGTTTTTGTATTGAGAGGTTTAATATCAGAAAGGATTTGATGTCTAGTTCATGTGAGGGTTATTATACATGTTCCTGATTACAAACACTTGTATGGCACATGACTAGAGAGATATAGCGATTTGGGTAAAGGATATGTATAAGGATGTATGCACAGGGAACAATTACAGTATGGACACAATGACAGGTTGCAGGTTGATGGGACAGAGGCTGCAATGAGTAAGAACGTTTCAGAAGAGAGAAAACCCTAGTTTTTAGAAGGCATACACAGGCTGCAGAACAAATAGGTCACGTGCATACGCGGGTTGCAATATAAATAGGGAACATACATACGCATGTTGCAGAACAGACAAGTTGCATATCTAATGTTTTTGGTCACTACAGGCTCAGTTCAGGAACATGTTGATTATAGGACAGTGGTACAGTTTGTCTACAAGTCAGTGGTACAGGTTGGTACATGTTTACAATGGTATATATTACAGTGACAATGTGGCAGTGGTTTCTTCATTTGACACTTATATTTCAGGGTGGTAGGACAGGGCAAGGATAGGTGGTTTTAGCCACCTTTCGGTTGTAGATGGAGAACATAGGGGGTTGCAGCCTTCTTCTGGTTGTAGCTAGAGAATTGGGGAGTTGTAGCTTCCCTCAGGTTGTAGCCTAAAAATATAGGTGGTCGGAGCCTCCTTCCAGTTGTAGTTGGAGAAAAATTGAAGTTGGTGCTTCCAATGAATGTAATTCTTAAACACATATAAGAAAAAGCATTATGTTTTTTTTTTTATCTCGCATTGGGTTTCCACATAAAAATACTAGTGTACTATGTATGTGTATTATTTTTCATTTGTTCATGGTTTATTTACTCTACACTTATTGGATGATAATGCTATATTGATCACAAAGATAATAACACTTATATATTGTTGTTAAAAAGGACTAAAAATATCTATTACTGACTCATCCCCCCTCTCAGTAATCCAACAATTGGTATCAGAGAAGGTTCCTTCAGAAATCATTTTAACCACTGAAAGGTAGATCATGGAGAAAAAAAATATGTATAAAAATGGAATACCACAGTTTGATGGACATAAATATGCATTCTAGAGCAGAAGGATGAAAACATATGTACAAGGACAAGGATTTGAGGTTTGGAAATCAGTTGTAGATGGATACAAAGAACCAACAGTTCTGCCAACAAATGATAGTGGAAAGAAACTTTGTATAAATAATTCAAAAGCCACAAATGCACTTTTGAATGGTATTTGTGATTTGACATATACCAAAGTTATACATTGTAGCTCTGCTAAAGAGATTTCAGACAAACTTCAAAATATTTATGAAGGAGATTCAAAAGTCAAAGTAGAAAAGTTTCAAACTTACAGAGGTCAATTCGAACAACTAAAGATGAAGGAATATGAGAATATTGCATCTTACTTCTTACGAGTTGATGAAATGGTGAATGCAATCATAGGATTGGGAGAAGAAGTTGATGAATTTGTAATTGTTCAAAAGGTACTAATATCTCTTCCAATGATATTTGATCCTAAGATCTCATCAGTAGAAGAAAGAGTAGATCTAGACTAAATAATCATGGATGAACTACATGGAATATTCATAGCCTATGAAATGAGAACTGAATAAGAAAATCTAGGTATAAAAGAAGAAACATTCAAATCATCCAAAAGGTCAAAGAAAAAGGGAAAGAAAAAGGTAAAAGAATATAGCAGTAACAGTAACATCTCAGAGGACGATGAAGAAGTGGACAACTTTGTCAGAAAATTGAAAAAGGGAAACGATGACAGATATAAATGTAAGATTCCATTGATTTGTTTTAACTATGATAGTATTGGTCATTTCGCTACCAAATGTCCTCACAAGAAAAATAAAATAAATGAAGAGGATGATTCAAACAACAAAAAAACATATAACGGAAAAATAACCAAAAAGAAAGTCTTCAAGAAAAGTTTTTGCACCAAAGAAGACTGCTCCTCATCAGACGAAGATGAAGTCAGTGAAAGTGAGACAAAAAGAGTTCTATTAATGGAAATAGAAGACTCCAATAAATAATACATCGAAGAGGAGTATGAAGAAGAAGAAGTTGATTACAGAGAAGAATTGTTGAGGTCTATAGAATTTATAAAAAGATAAAACAAGAAAAACAAGAAACTCTAGGCATAACTAGACAAGAAAGAAGACATTCAAAATTCAAACTATGAAGAACTAGAGTAGATGATCACTAAATTAAAGGTTCAAATAGAAGAAGATAAAATAATTGAAGAAGCACTGAAAGAACAATTGGAAGAAAAAGACAAGATCATTGGAAATTTGGAAGCAGAGTTTGTTACATTGAGAAAATACCTTCAACAAAAGAACATGCAAATTAGTTCAAATGTTTTGAATAATATTATCAATAGTCAAAGGCCACATTATGACAAGTCCTAGATATGATAGAATCATACATAAAGAGGCTCAAGATCCAAAACCACATATAAAGAAACACAACCAAGAAGCTATGCAGAGACAATTATAGGAGACAATAAGTTTTATAGGGAATATCACAGGGACACTCCTCCCCCTAGAAGAGTCATATTTCAAAATCAGCAATAGTCACAAACAAGCAAGCTTCAGGATGAAGAAGGATTCAAAAGAGTAACTCCTTTCAGAATATATTCAACTCCCACGTATCAAACTATATTTTTTGGTTTATGTTATGCATGTAATAATTTTGGATATATATATATATATATATATATATTGCAAAGCTAATAGTAGAAACATAAACAACTTTGAAAGTCATGCACAAAATGGTCATCCAATAAGTTTTAGTGAAACACAAAGAAGAAGCTACAACATGTTTGAATTATTAAGCACTGAAGTGGAATGCTACAAATGCAACAACTTTGGACACAAGGCCAAAGACTGTAAAATGGCATTTTGTTAGGGTCCTAACCCGCACATAGGTAGAGAAATATATTCGGATGTAATAAAGGTCAATATTAATAAGGCCTTTCAATAAAATAGAATAAGGCGGATGTAAGAAGACCTAATAGAATCTTCTACTTCTAGAAGGATCTTCCTCTAGATGCTTCTCTTGATAGACATATTTAGTATAAATAAGGGTCGAGGGTATGAAAACCCTAGCTTGGAGATTATTGTAACAGAGCGTTGCTCGACTGGAGGTTTCCCCCTCGAAGAGGCCCATGAACATTTCTTTCTGAATCAAAGTGATATTTATGTTGTTGTTCTTATATCATTTCTGTGTTATTGTGGAGATTATGCTGGTTATATTACTGTTATTCTGCCATTTCTAGCATTTTATTTCTATTCTGCATACTTTTTATATCTGGTATATTACAAGTGGTATCAGAGCACTTTCCTTGGCAGAAATTGTGGGATTTTTTTTCTTCAGGGTAGAGACGTATTCCGACGTCTTTAAGCCATAGAGATCTGTCGTTGCGTGCATAAACCCACAGTTGATGGATTCATACACGCATGAAATACAAGTGGTTCTTAAGTGCACATCTGTTGGCCACCCTTGTAACCCCTGTTGGTACCCCTTCAAGTGGTAGCACATCAGACAACACTTGTGTACGAATTGGCCTAGATTTCCTAAATCCCTCTTTAGATAAACTGATCGGTCGCCTGACTACTATAGTGCCACCGAGAACAACACTCAGGAAGATACTCTCTAGTACCTGGGTAGTCGGGTAGTATGGCTAAGGGTACAATCTATCCTTCTTAGTTAGCTCCTTGAGATATTGGGCCAAGTACTATTGTTGGACCCTGCATGTATATCAGAGAGCTATAGCACAGGGAAAACCCTTGTCTATAGAACCCTTGAATACCTAACCCTTGGGGGACATAAACATAAACAAATTAAAACAAACAAGATCCGTTGCCACACAATTGTGTTAGGGTTGCCAAATCAATACACTTTTCTTATTGGTTAAGCATTTGGGGATTTCATCGCTGCAGTATTCTTCAAACCGGAGTATAACTCTGCAGGTGTAAAAAAAAAAAGGTCTGGAAATTTTTTCACCATTATTTGAGACCTATTCCATTGGATTCATCTGTTTTCCCTTATCACATTCATCTATATCATATTTTGGAAAAAATTTTGACCCTGCCCGCCCCTTTTCAGTTCACCCATCCTCATGGCCCATACCCATAGCCAAGACCTGGAAGCTCACTTCAACACCTTGCAATCTGGTCTCCTCGAGACCCAAAAAGAAGTGAAACAACTCAGTGCCAATGTTGTCTCCATTGATACAACCATCAATACAACCATAGATACAACCATGCAGTCCTCAATGGAGGAAGTCAAACAAGAACTGACCACCCAAATTGAATATGTCTTTACATCACTCTGCACCAAACTAAAGATCCCTACATATGACCCTTTCTCTGACACACCTCCAAATACTAAAGGTGAACATTCCTCCCATTCCCATACCTTTCATCACCATCACTTTCAACGTGACCTACACCTTCTGTGGGTGGATGTGACCAAATTTGATGGATCAGACCCCACTGGTTGGGTAACCCAAATGGAACATTATTTCTCTTTATACAACATTACAAATGACTTGGCCAAACTCTGGTATGGTGTTCTCCATCTAGATCAAGAACGTTGGCAATGGTGGCAATGGAGAAAAACTTCCCGTCAAGGGTATATTGCTTGAACCTAATTTGTGACTGATATTTATGAACACTTTGACACTGACACCAACCATTTAGGCCGTTTGACAAAGTTGAAACAATTAGGAACAATAGAAGACTTCATAGCTTCCTTTGAGCACCTGGCTTTTCGAACAGATTGCATGACTGATGCTTTCTTTCAAGAGTGTTTTATCAGTGGCCTCAAGGATGAGATTCAGGCCCATGTCCTCATGGATCGACCTTCAAGTTGGGTGGAGGCTACTAAAAGAGCTAAAGAAGCACAACAGGTTGTATCCTCTCAAAACAGAAAACCATCCTTTATCCCTCACCCTAAACTCGTATATCCCACTACTCCCTCCGCCCCATTAAAGATCCAAAAATTGACCAGGGATGAAATGGATGAATGCCAACTCAAAGGCCTTTGTTATAATTGTGATGACAAATATTTCCCGAGCCACAAGTGTAAGGAAAAAAATATTTTTATGGCCATCTTTGAGGATATTTTGGAAGAGGATGTTGAAACTCCCCTTGTGTCTGAGTCACCTGAAATCACTTACATAACCCCTCCCTCAGACCCTCCCGAAGTGGAACCAGTCATTTCCCTCAATGCTCTCACTGGCTTCTCTGCTCCCCAAACCCTCAAGTTAATTGGTTACTTCAAGCATCGAAAGGTCATCATTCTGGTTGATAGTGGAAGCACCCATAATTTTATTCATCGCTGCATTGCCCAAGAAAATCATTGCTACATCCATGCCATCAACAATTTCCAAATCATGATTGCCAATGGTGGTTCCATGAAATGTGGAGGGCACTGTGAAAATGTGCGTCTCCAAATCGGTGACTACCACCTAAAATCCCATATGTTTGCTATCGACATGGGCGGTTGTGACATTGTGTTGGGTGCAGATTGGCGAAGGACTTTGGGTCCCATTCTCATGGGTTTTAAGGAATTAACCATGCAATTCGACTAGGAAGCCCACCAATATAAATTCCAAGGCATCACTACTGGTTCACCTAAGGTCATTAGTTCCCATCGCATGGAAAATCTTCTCAAAAAAGGTCATTCTGGTGTCATTGCCCAACTCCATGCCATACAAGCAACAGAGACACCCCCAGTGTCGCAAGACCTCTAAGCCCTCCTTTCTAAACATCAAATGTTATTTTTCAATCCCCAAGGACTCCCTCCTTTCCGTGGTGCTCATGATCATTCCATTCCCCTTGTACCCAGAAGCCTTCCTCCCAATATCCATCTGTATCGCCACCCCTTTTCACAAAAAAATAAAATTGAGAAAATGGTCCAGGAACTACTTAATGCAGGCGTTATCTGCCCTAGTATGAGCCCTTAATCTTCTCCTTTAGTCATGTTCTTGAAGAAAGAAGGTTCTTGGAGAATGTGTCCTAACTTCCGTGCTCTCAACAAACTGACCATTAAAGACAAATTTCTCATTCTTGTCATTGATGACCTCCTGGATGAATTGGGTGGAGCCCAATTCTTTACTAAACTTGATCTTCTCTCGGGCTATCACCAGATACATATGAAATAGGCATACATTCCCAATATGGCCTTTCGAACTCATGAGGGCCACTATGAGTTTTTGGTCATGCCCTTTGGCTTGTGTAATGCCCCCTCCACCTTACAAATCCTCATGAATCATGTCTTCCGTCCCTTTCTCCGTCATTTAGTCTTAGTTTTCTTTGATGATATCCTCATCTATAGAAAAACCTGGACAAACCATCTTACTCATGTGGATCGAGTTCTCCATCTACTCTCTCAGCACAAACTTTTCCTGAAACAGTCTAAATGTCCTTTTGGTGCCTCAGAAGTAGAATACATGGGTCATCTGGTTGGCAAGGATGGCACCAGGGTGGATCTGAAAAATATTGAATCTATGCAAGACTGGTTGCACACAAAGAATCTCAAAAGCTTGCTTGGATTTATGGGCTTAACATGGTATTATCACAAGTCTTTTAAGAATTATGGAAATATTGCAACACCTCTCACTTCTCTCCTAAAAAATAACTCTTTCAATTGGACTCCAACCACTGCTCAACATTTTCAAACCTATAATATGGCCATGTGCACCACTTCGGTTTTGGCCCTTCCTGATTTCACAAATACCTTTGTGTTGGAATGTGATGCCTCAGGGAAAGGAATTGGTGTTGTCCTTATGCAAGAGGGTCGACCTTTGGCCTTCACCAACAAGCAATTATTTGAAAGGAATATGGGCAAAGCCATCTATGAAAAGGAAATGTTGGCTATTCTTCATGTCGTTGATCTTTGGCGCCCTTATCTCTTGGGGAAACATTTCCAAATTAAGACAGACCATCAAAGCCTCAATTAATTTCTAGAACAACACATTTCCTCCCCGGAGCAACAAAAATGGGTGACTAAGCTCTTTGGATATGATTATGAGATTATTTACAAGAAAGGCAAAGACAATGTGGTGGTGGATGCACTGTCCCGAAAATATGAAGAAGAAGGATCCCTTTTTTCTCTTTCCTTCATTGTACCAAATTGGCTCCAAGCTGTTCGCCAGGAATGGCTACAAGATCCCAAAAGTTTGCATCTGATCCAACAATTGCAGACCAATGCTCCAGCTCCCCCAGGGTACTCTTGGCTCCAGGATGAGCTTTGATACACAGTCCGTTTGTATTTAAGTAAACAATCAAAGCTTAAATCCACAGTACTTTCTAAGCTTCATGCTACACCCACAATGGGGCACTCCGGGTTCACCAAAACCTATGACAAGGTCAAACGTTCTTTTTTCTGGGATGGTATGAAACATGACATCTATAATTTTGTCGTTGAATGTGATGTGTGTCAATGCAACAAGGGAGAAACAATCAAATATCCGGGCACACTACAACCGCTTCTGATTCCACCTGCTATTTGGAAGGATATATCTATGGACTTTATTACCATCTTACCCAAATCGAGAAATAAATCAGTCATAATGGTGTTTTTGGATCTCCTTTCCAAGTATGCTCATTTTTGCGCTCTTCAACACCCATTTACTGCATCCACGGTGGCTCAAATTTTCATGGACCAGGTCTTCAAGCTTCATGGCATGCTGCACTCTATTGTTTATGATCGTGACCCAACTTTCACAAGCAATTTTTGGCAAGAACTGTTCAAGCTACAGGGCACCCAGTCGCATCTCAGCACAACTTATCATCCCCAGAATGATGGTCAAACAGAAGTTGTCAACAAGTGTTTGGAAACATATCTGAGGTGTTTTTCCTCTGAAAAGAAAAATCATTGGGCTCAATGGTTATCCCTAGCTGAATGGTGGTACACCACTTCCTACCATACAAATACACGCATGACTCCTTTTGAAGCAGTATATGGACATAAGCCACCTTTAGTTCTCTCATACTTACCGGGTACCTCGAAGGTCTAGGCGGTTGACCAAACATTTACAGTTCGAGAGGATATTCTTCGTACCCTCAAAGAGAACTTGGTCATGGCACATAATCGCATGAAGCAACAAGTAGATCAAGGTCACTCTGAACGTCAATTTGCAGAAGGGGATCAGATGTTTTTGTGACTGCAACCATACAAGAAAACTTCCCTCAAGGCCGAGCATTGTCAGAATCTAGCGCCCAAATTTTATGGTCCTTATACAGTTTTCAAGCGTGTGGGACAAGTTTCCTATCAATTAGCTCTGCCCAGTCATTCGAAGCTACATCCTGTTTTTAATGTTTCATGCTTAAAGAAGGTGATTGTAACTAGGTGCCAAATTCAAACCAACCTTCCTGAGTTAGCTGAAGAAAGATCATTTTGGATACAACCATAAGCAGTTTTGGACTAGCGTGAGTGTTGCCTGCATCAAAGAACCATCAAGGAAGTTCTAGTCCAGTGGAAAGATACAACTCCAGCAGATGCCACTTGGGAACCAACTACCATTCTACAACAGTTTCCACATCTCAAGCCTTAAGCACAAGGTTGTTTTTAAGGGGGCGGACATGTTAGGGTCCTAACCCACACATAGGCAGAGCAATATATTTGGATGTAATAAAGGTCAATATTAATAAGTCCTTTCAATAAGATAGAATAAGGCGGATGTAAGAAGACCTAATAGAAGCTTCCGCTTCTAGAAGGATCTTCCTCTAGATGCTTCTCTTGATAGACATATTTAGTATAAATAAGGGTCGAGGGTATGAAAACCCTAGCTTGGAGATTATTGTAACAGAGTGTTTCTCGACTGGAGGTTTCCCCCTTGAAGAGGCCCGTGAACATTTCTTTCTGAATCAAAGTGTTATTTTTGTTGTTGTTCTTATATCATTTCTGTTTTATTGTGGAGATTATGCTGGTTATATTACTGTTATTCTGCCATTTCTAGCATTTTATCTATGTTCTGCATACTTTTTTATATCTGGTATATTACACATTCCCTCCTAGAGAATCAAAACAAAATAACAACAATCACACACAGGAACCTCAACAGAGAATATGGATAAGAAAGCAAGTTCAGTTTAACAATGAAGAATGCACAGTCGCTCTACAAGATAAACACAGGAAACTTGGTTGGTATGTTGACAGTGGCTCTTCAAAGCACATGATAGGTGATAAAGAAAATTTTATTACATTAAGAAAGGAAAGAAATGGATCAATCTCCTTTGTAAATGATGACTCAACTAGAATCATTAGAAAGGGGACAGTCATAATTGGAAGCAAGAATACCAAGGAAAAAAATGGTCTTCCGGTGGAATATATGAAACATAATATTCTAAGTGTAAGTCAAATGTGTGACCAAGGTCATAAACTTATGTTCAATTCACAGAAGTGTGAGATAAGAAAATCAAGTTCAATCAAATTGATTGCAAAAGTTGCAATAACTTCAAGCAACATATATGTATTAAGTGAAATTGGAAATGAAAAGTGTTGTCTAGGAAAGGAAGATGAAGTTTGGATATGGAATAGAATAATGGGTCACATAAACTTCGATAACCTTGTCAAAGTCAACAAAAAGGAATCATTCAGATAAATTCCCCAAATCACGAAACCAACCAACACATTATGCAAGAATTGTCAACAAGGAGAGAAAACAAAGACCAGGTTCAAATAAAAGGAATACTCAATGACTAGAAAAAAGGGTTTAAAAGGTGAGAAATAATTTACGTTATTGGTTGATGATTATACAAGAATGGTTGTAGTTTGTTTTCTCATGAATAAGTCAAAAGCATTTGAAAACTTCAAGGTATACAAGGAAATGGTTGAAAATGAAATGGATTCAAAAATCAAATGTTTGAGATCTGATAATGGAGGAGAGTTTACTTCAAATCAATTTATGGATTTTTGCAACAAGCATGGAATAAAAATACAATTCTTCATTGCTAGGACACCTCAACATAATTGAGTTGTCGAAAGAAAGAACAAGATAGTACAAGAAATGGCTCGAACAATTTTAATGGATTCTAAATAGACATATGTCTTTTGGATACATGCAGTACATATAATAATTCACATTAAAAACAGATCAATGCTCAGAAACAACAGTGAAAAAACTCCCTATGAGCTATGGAAAGGAAGACCAACAAATGTGAAGAACTTCAGAATGATCGAAAGAAAATGCTAGATCAAAAGAGAAGATGGAAGAATGGGAAATTTTGAATCTCATGTGGACAAAGGAATACTTGTCGGTTACTCAAGTACAAGGAAAGCATACAAGTGTTACAATCTAAGGCTCAACAAAGTTGTGGAAAACATCAATGTAACAGTTGATGAAACAGGTGGGCATAAATTAAAGGAAGAAGAAAAGGAATCAATGGAATAGGTTTATGAAGAAGAAGCAAATGATGAAGAAGCAGTAGAAGGGGAAGATGAAGAAGATAAAATACAAGTAGAATAGAAAGTTCAACAAGTGCCTCCAAGGACACCTAGCAAACGAGTACAGAAGAATCATCCGTCATATCATATTATTAGAAACAAGGATGCAGGAGTTGATACTAGAAGAGTAATTCGTTCACCAGAACAATTGCACCTAGTACTCTTATCTATGATTGAACCAAACAGTTTTGAAGAGGCCAAAAAGGATGGATTATGGATAAAACCCATGGATGAATAATTGGATCAGATAGAGAAAAATGACACTTGGGAATTGGTTCCAAGACCAAGGTATAAGAATGTGATCTACACAAAGTGGGTCTTCAGAAATAAATTGAATGAAAATGGACAAGTTACCAGGAATAAAGCTAGATTGGTATGTAAAGGATACACATAGGTTGAAGGTATCGACTTTGAAGAGACATTTTCCCTAGTTTATAGAATGGAATCAATCAAATTGATATTAGCCTATGCATGTTCAAAGAATATTAAAGTGCATTAGATGGATATAAAATCAATTTTTTTGAATGGGGAACTAGAAGAAGAAGTCTACATTGAGAAACCAAAAGAATTTAAGTTGTCAAAGGATGAAGATTATGTTTGTAGATTAAAAAAGGTCTTGTATGGTCTCAAATAGCCCCCCAGAGAGTGGTATTCTAGACTATACAGATACTTACAATAGAAAGGGTTCGGAAAAGTAAATGCAGACAACAACCTCTACATCAAGGTAACTCAAGATAGTATTTTATTAATTGAAGTTTATGTTGATGATATTATTTTTGGAACTGATGATGACAGGTTAAGACAAAAGTTTGCAAAGTATATGCAGAATGAATTTGAAATGTCATTACTTGGAGAGCTATCCTTCTTTCTGGGTCTTCAAATATGTCAAAGAAGCCAAGGAATTTTGTTTTATCAAACTAAGTATATCATAGAAATGTTAAAGAGGTTCATAATGGAATATTGAAAACTAGTTAACACTCCTATGCAAATCAGTTGCAAGTTGAGAAAAGATGATGTTTCAAAGTCTACAGATCAGAGGCATTACAAGTCAATGGTTGAAATATTACTATATGTGACAACATCCAAACCAGATGTAATGCAAGAAGTTGGAAAGGTGGCATGATTTCAAGTAGCACCAAAGGAATAACATGTTCTAGTAGCGAATATGATTTTCAGATATCTCAAGGGCACAAAAGAGTTTGGATTATGGTATCCAAAAGGAAATGATCTATCACTTATTTCCTACATAGATGCATATTGGGCAGGTTGCATTGATGACCAACGAGGCACCAATGGAGTGACATTCTACTTGGTTAAGTGTTTGGTATATTGGCTAAGCAAGAAATAGTCATCAGTATCATTGTCTATAGCTAAAGCAGAGGATATTGCAACAACATCATTTTGTACACAGGTTCTATGGATGAAAGAAACTTTGGCAGATATATAATCTGAGTATGATGATCCCATTTGTTAGCGCAAGGAGTCACCCCATGAATTCATAGGGGTAAGCCTTACACGTCAAGAAATACAAAAATAATGTTGATTTTTAAATTATGAGAGAGGTAGGGCTGAAGCTATCTGCTTGACTTCACAAATCATATGAATTTATCCCTGCAAATCATCTTCCATATGTAGCAAAACAAATCATCTAAAAGTAATGTTTATCCTTTCAAGGATTTCAGGTGCAATACTTTTTTGAGAAAACATAGAACTGCAAACAAAAATACGTGAAAATAATTTTCAAGAATGCTATTGATACAATAGAAGAAGAATCATAATCTGAAGATCCTTTTCAGAAGAGATTTAGCAACACACAAGGTAGAAAGTCTCAAAGGATCCTCCTAAGAAACCCTCTCACACTTGTTTTTGAAGAAGAACAAATATTAAGAGTCAAAACAAAGAAAAAATATAACTAAACATCACTTCCTTCTGCAAATGAATTCTTAACCCATAAAATGATAAGATAGGCTATCTTCAAATTAATCTGTCAAAGTACAAAAACAGAGCCTCTCAGTCTCCCTTAGCTCATAAATCCCCTTCTCCAAGAGATATTTCTTTCCTTAAATATAAAATAGCATCCTCATAACCTTAGGAGGTCGAATTCCATCTCCTCCATTGGATTCTAAACCTTGGAGATAGGTGGCAACAATCAAAGAGACAAAAATCCAACAAACTGCTAATTTTCAGGAATTTGTTGGAAGTCATTAATAAAATGTCTCCACCTCATTGCATGAGGACTTTGATGGAGATAAATATTAGGTGCAGGTGTCCCTTGACATCTAAATGCTCCTTGAGAAGCCATTCAAATCCTCCTTGATAGGTGGAAACCTCCCAACAATGAAAATATCAAAACCGTGACTGCTACAGGAAATTAGGTAGCGTCGTTGTAAAATAGTTGGTAACTCCACTTATATGTATAATATCTCTCAAAAAATGACACATTTTTAAAAACTGAGAGAGTTTTTTGTTATTTGGGATGTTATAAACAAAAACCTCCTCCGGTTTTCAAAAATACCTTCTCAATTTTTCAGAATCCAAATTTTAAATTAGTGACTCAAAACTGGCAGAATAACTCTACACAATTCAGCCTCTGCTAGAATTTCAGTAGCGCCTGCCTGTGTGTCTGCGTGAAATTCGGTAGCGTAAATCCATGGGATCTTTTTATGCTTGGAACCTTGTGATAATGTTTTTAATGCTTGTTCTTGACACTTGGCACCTTAACCAATATTGTGCTAACACCATTAATATCTATTGTGATAATACAAGTGCTACCAGTATCTCAAAGAATCCAGTGATGCACTCCAAGATGAAGCACATTCCAATCAAGTATCACTTTCTATAGGAACATCTTTCAAAGAAGAACATCAGAGTTTAATATGTGGGGAAAAAGGAACAGGTTGGAGATATCTTCACAAAACTACTTCCAAGGGGAGCCTTTGACTATCTTTTCCAGAGACTCGGAGTAATTTTTACTCCAAAATGAATTATTTTGAATGCTTATCGTATATCTATTATATTTACATGAGGAAGTACCATACAAAGGATAGTTCAGGTTGGGGGAAAAAGTTAAGGAAGATTTTAGTCAGGGGGAGCATCCTCAAGGACATTTCATTTAGGGGGAGCAACCTTGGTCGGGAAGTTACCTTTTCCATTGATGTCAAAGGGGGAGATATTCATTAGATGCAAGATAGAGAGTTAGATGCTTGGAGAGAGATTATAGAGGAGAGCACAGAGGCATGCTTCTAGGTGGAGCAATGGTTACAGGGGAGCATAAGCGACATGACTTCAGTGTTGCATCATAGTGTTGCCATCAATGCCAAAGGGGGATATTGTTTATTAATTGGGTTGGTTGCCATTAAAGTCAACCCTTGAAGCAAGTCTAGTAGAAAATTCTGGTAGCCCCAATAGTATGGATAAGGGACTTCAGTTTGTTTGATGTATAATGGTATGAATTTTACTATATTTGTAGGTAAGACTATTCTAGAAGGATAGTACATGTCATTCCATTTCCGTTGATATGTGGAACACCACATAAATCCTCACGGTTAGAGAGTTATGGCCTTCTGAAGTTGCATAACCCTCACGAGTTATCTAGAAGGTTAAAAAAGTCAAAATTATTCTAGAATATCCTAGAAGAAGTTGACTAGTCAAGTGAGTAAAACTAGGAGTTAATCATGGGTTAAGTTGTTGCAATAAGAAAATAGTTAAAAATAAATTAGTTGCAACTAGAAGTAGAGAATTTACTATTTGTATCAAAGTGGGTTAGAAATGGACAAGTGGTTAGAAGTGGGTTAGTCCTAAAAGAAGGAAATTGGGTTAAGTTCGCTAGAAGGTAACCCCTTGAGGAAGCTTCATGGAAGTATAAATAAGAGAGAAAGGATATCTTATTAGCACCTATTGAGCACATTGAATATCTATTATTGTGTAATGTTTATTGCAGGTACTCATTGATACATATGAATTTGCGCAAGTGTGAGGTAGCACGAAGGGTTGACGGTGAAAGTTTTGTAGTTTAAAAAATACTCGGAAAAAAACCCTAGTGTTTTAGGTGTACGCGGGATATAGTCGAGAAGGGCGGGTATGTATGTGGGATAGAATTATATTAGGGTGTGTACATGAAAGAAAATCCCTATAAAGTTGAGAATATGAATATGTTGGCTTTCTAGAGTCTGAAAGAAAGCACCGAAGAAGGTCTACATTGATCAGGTACATCAAATCTATCTATTGGTTCAAAAGGTATGTCCTATTTCTATAAGTAGTTGGATTTTGTTTTCTACTTGAGAAATGGTTATGGGGGTTTGATGATTTTCCCTAGAGAGATTAGTGGTTGTGTGGGAATTTCTGTATAACTTCTAATATCTACAGAAATAGAATGTTGGTATAATCAATATTTATCATTGATACATCTTGTTAGTGTTGAGGCACATCTTGTATTTCTTGGCATATGGTTAAGGGTCTTTGTGGTACATGGTTGAGAGATTGTATTTGTGAAGTGGTTGATGTATTGAGAGGTTGAATATTAGAAAGGTTTTGATGTCTAGTTCATGTGAGGGTTATTATACTTGTTCATGATTACACACACTTGTATGGAACATGACTAGAGAGATATAGATGCTTTGGGTAAAGGATATGTATGAATATGTATGCACATGGCACAATTATAGTCTGGACACGGTGACAGGTTTCAGTTTGATGTGACAGAGGCTACAGAAGGTCAAAACTTTTTAGAAGAGAGAATACCCTAGTTTTCAAAAGGAATACGCAAGCTACAGAACAAATAGGGAGCTTAAATGCACGAGCTGTAGTATAGATAGGGCACATACATATGCGTGTTGCAAAACATGTAGGTCGCGTTTTTTTTTTTTTTTGCTGGTACATGATCAGTTCAGGTACAGGTTGATTACAGGGTGGGGGGGNTGATCAGTTCAGGTACAGGTTGATTACAGGGTGGGGGTGGGGGTGGGGTGGGGGGTAATATGAGAGAAAACATATGTTTTTATCTAATATTATCCCCCCACCAACACACTTTTATTTAATATCACCCCTCACCCTCACCTATGTTTTCTCTCATATTAGCCCCCATCCCCACCCCCACCCTCACCCTCTTATTTGTTTTCTCTAATATTACTCCCCCACCCCCACCCTTTTATTTAATATTACCCCCCACCCTCACCTATGTTTTCTCTCATATTACCCTCCACCCCCACCCTCTTATTTAATATTACCCCCCACCCCCACCCTCATATAAAAGGGTGGGGGTGCGGAGGTAATATTAAAGAAAAAACCCACCCTCATATAAAAGGGTGGGGGTGGGGGGGTAATATGAGAGAAAACATAGGTTTTCTCTAATATTACCCCTACCCCCACCCCCAACATTTTATTTAATATTACTTCCCATCCCCACCCTCATATATGAGGGTGGAGGTGGCGAGTAATATTAGAGAATATGGATTATATGTTTTCTCTAATATTACCCCGCACCCCCACCCTTTTATTTAATATTACATACCACCCCCACCCTCAGGGTGGAGGGTAATATTAGAGAAAAGGGTGTGGGGTAATATTAGAGAAAACATTGTTATCATACAAATCGGTAGGTGCGAACACTAACAAATATCCCTAGATCCACCTGGTTCTAGAACAAAACAGGACAAGACATGACTCTTTCCCTAAGTTGTAGTCATTGAATCTACTAAAGAGAAGGAATAAGTGACATACCTTGATATCACTTCCCTAGGTCTCTGTTGTTCCCGCTTTGCTTCGGTGCTCTCGTGAAGTCAAGTCTAAGACAAAAAAAACAACCAAAGTGAAGATAGCAAAGTATATTCAATGTCAACGTATGCATATGATCAAGGAGTTACACAATAAAGTAAGAGTGACTTTATGGGAAGGGGACATGCCGCTGTATCATATTAATTGAAAGTAGAAGATACAATCTGATCGCCTTGATGTTGCCAGCTTCCTTTCAGTGGCCCTTGGTTCCAACACACACACTTGCTCTGTACTTGCATGAAGAAGATCCAATTCCTCTTGATAGACCAAATAGAGTCTTCAAGATTCCGTCCAAGCAAGGTTCTTCACACAATTATTTCACCAATTCTTCATTCAATCGTGCTTAACCTTTTCAATGAGAAACCTTTCAATATTTAGGAGAAGGAGAGATGGTTACATGGATGAGGATGATCCCATCAAATCTGAGAAGTCAGTAGAATGAGAACCATGCGAATGCCAACTCATTTTCTAGAAGATTCCCTTCTAGAACCCTCGAGACCTCTTCTCCTTTCCAAGATTAAAAATAGGTTCGCACCCTATATATGGAGTATACTGCGAGAAGTTTTCACCCTAAGTGTGGGTGGCCTGCAAGAATGAAGGATTCTCGCACCCTAGATCATAGGCAGCCTACGAAATCATCTTAAAAATATGTTTTTGGAAGAAGACAAGAGCCACTTTTCTCAGGCAAAAAGTCCTTGTTAGGAGCCTGAATACATCACTATTGAGACATCACCAAAGTGACCAAAATCATGTGTAACAGAATTCCCCCCAAATTATGAGGCCGAAATCTGTGACAACTGAAATACTTTGTAAACTGTGTGTGTGTCAAAAACCAGAAGTGCACCTAATTGGAAACCTGCAAACAACCAAGCATCTGCATAATATAATACCAATTCTGAGGTAGGCATTCCCATACTCAGATCACAAACAGATGACATCATGAATGTAGGTCATGGCCACCAATCATACACCGTGGATCCATGCCGTCAAAATACTGCATAGCCACTAGGAATACATTGTGGATCTATGTGAGAAGACTTAAATTAAGACGACATACCCACATGACATACAAAGTGGATCTATGTGTTGATGCAAATAATACATAATCCATCACATCCTGGATCAAAAAGATGAGACCGAGGGTCTTCGAACCTGTCACCTGAAAGTACGAATCTAGCCATGCGATTACATGCATTGAAGTCAAACATGGTAGAAACCACTTGATTACCAGTCGTTGATGAAAACCGTTAACAAGTGCGAGGGAAATCACCATTGATGTCAATGATGTTAATGTGTATGCCATTATTATAGTTCTTTTCATTTCAATAGATAAGAGCATCATAAGAACAATATCATTGAGAAATACACATTCACAAGAGACACAACATTTATCCTAGGAAATCCTCTAGGGGAAGAAAACCCAACAAAAACTTCCTTATCATAAATAGCTTATACAATGTTCAAGAGATAACTCAAACCAATACAGATAGTCCTCCCCAAGAGATGCACCACTCTTCTTCTCCTCTCTCCAACTGGTAATTGCAACTTGCCTCATAAGATAATGAGCAAGTGAGTTGTTTGTTTGAAGTGAGGCACTAGCCTCTTATTTATACAAGACTGGCACGTGTGAAAGGTCACAACTGGCAAGGCTGACCTCTCACTCTAGGTGGGTAAACCCACCTTTAATTAATTTTGGGTCTTCCATAATAACTGTTGGGGCCAACTTCTTATTCTTCACTTTTTAATTGTCTGATGACCAATCCACAAAAGGGGATTTGGTCCTTATACAACTACCTACATGATTAATCCTCAATGGGGATTAATCCAATAACAATAATAATAATAATCACATGATTAATATTCAATGGGGATTTAATCCAATAATAAAAAATAATAAGAATTCTCTTCGCAGTTACATTATTTCAACACTCCCCCTTAACAAGAAGGGTATTCTTCATCAACATCAGGCGAGAGAGGTCTGCATCATCAGTGGCATCTGGAGGACAGTATTTTCAATATCATCTTGAAACATTGTCTAGCACATTTACGAGTCATCGGAAGTTTTCTTCATCAACAACATCATCATTCTCAAAAGAATGCTATCATCATCTGCATCAAATATGTATCAGTAAAAATGATACCTCATCACAGCACT
>ML785896.1:697029-724191 GCA_009831015.1 Picea engelmannii | reverse complement strand
GGGAAACCCTCTAGGGGAAGAAAACCCAACAAAAACTTCCTTATCATAAATAGCTTATACAATGTTCAAGAGATAACTCAAACCAATACAGATAGTCCTCCCCAAGAGATGCACCACTCTTCTTCTCCTCTCTCCAACTGGTAGTTGCAGCTTGCCTCATAAGATAATGAGCAAGTAAGTTGTGTGTTTGAAGTGAGGCACTAACCTCTTATTTATACAAGATTGGCACATGTGAAAGGTCACAACTGGCAGGGCCGACCTCTCACTCTGGGTGGGTAAACCCACCTTTAATTAATTCAGGGTCTTCCATAATAACTGCTGGGGCCGACTTCTTATTCTACACTTTGTAATTGTCCGATGACCAATCCGCAAAAGGGGATTTGGTCCTTATACAATTACCGACATGATTAATCCTCAATGGGGATTAATCCAATAACAATAATAATAATAATGACATGATTAATATTCAATGGGGATTTAATCCAATAATAAAAAATAATAAGAATGTTCTTCGCAGTTACATTATTTCAACAAATGACTCCCAAGGTACTAAAGTACAATCCAAACGAATGTGAATGAATGAGATGAAGTCGAGCACCCGGTGGAATCTCTCGATCAGGGATCAATGATGTGAAACCCTTGTCGAAAGTGAAGATACCTTCCATTAAGGCATGTAGACTCTAAGGTAGTAAATAATTTCTAAGTCTTGTTTCCAGCTAATTAGTTGGAGTCGATGGAACAAGACTTATCACAGGAGGGCCTTGATGTATCCCCCATCAATGACATGAAATAAGTAACAGATTTTGAGGGTGAAACAGAGTATGAATATAGGTTGAAACAGACACGGCGAACGCCGACATAGTAAGAATGGAAAATTGTAGATGGCCGACTCAATAGAGGGCTTGGATGAACTTCTCTTGAACATATGAATGACACGGCCAAGGACTTGGCAGTACTGACTCAAAGATGACCGAGGATCTGACCTTGTGGAAAGTCGAATGAGAGACAAATGGATTTCCCAAACCGGTTTCAAATGATGAATAGGGGGTGTCATGTTCAAGAGCGATGCTTACCGCCATTAATATGAATACGAAAAAATTCCCCCCACCATTTCTGGCGAGTACCTCTTTATTTTTACGCAAGCTTGAAGAGGATAACATATGCTTGTTGATGTAAGCTCATTCTTCAGATGAGTCCCTTGGAGTATATTTAACGAACCCTAGGAAGGAGTGGCTCGATCCTGTTGTGGGTCTTTCGATGTTTGTTTAACGAGTCCAAAGATAGAAAACTCGGGGGTTTTTCATGTTTTGAGAGTTTGAAAAACACTTAAAGAGAACTCTCTCAGTTCCTTTTTCATAAAATAGTTCAACAGGACCAAAAAAGTGATAAACTATCGCCCAACAAACGTTTTATTCAGATACTTTTACGAACATGAACATAACAAGATTGCTCGACCATCTTTTCATTTTAATGGAGCGTGAAAAGAGCTTAAAGGATACTTCTTTGTGTTTGTCGTTTTGTTGTGACCATGATGAGTACGACAAGACGAGAAAATTATACTCGGTTACATTCTCATGTATTTTCGAGCGCGAGAACAAACGAAGACTGAGCTCGAGGTTTTTCTAAAAACCCTAAAAAGTAGTCGTACATGCGACAAAAAGAAAAAATATCCATACTCCTTCGTGTGGACTTCAAAGTTGCTATATCTGCAAAAATTCACACTCATAGGACTATTAGGCATTAGGTTTTATAGACAAAACAATATAAAAATCAACAAAAATGGTAAAAAGTGAATAAATATGGGTAAAAAGGGATTTTACCATTTTCATTGTGATTTTACCAAAACTTTGCCCCATACACCTCATTTTCCCCCAAATTTCGTCGCTCGATCGGGTGAGGCACAAGCAACCATTTTGAGAACCGTCTCTGCCAACGAGGTAAGCTCTTGATCTTCTACCTTTTCCATGGTTTATGTTTAGTTTTCATTGGCAATTTTTATAGTTTTAGGTTCATTTTAGGGCCACAACATGTGCCCAAGCGTTCTCACAGGTTGGCCATGCGGGACCTGCGAGAATCTAGGATTCTCACAAGTAGCCTTAAGGGCACCTGCGAGAATCTCGCATTGTGCTAAAGGGGCACCTGCGGGGGCCGAAAAATGAAATTTAAATTTGATTTTTGCTCAATAAAAATTATGCCAAGGTTTGAAATAAGTGTTGACCCTTCTCTTATTGTTATTATGCAGGCATTTGACCATCAAAATGATGGAGTGGGGAGAAAGAGAACATGAGGAGGGGGATGCCATTGCCGGGAATGACCCAGGTACCGTCGCTACCCTCCGAGACTATGGGCTCTTGAAATTCTTCAGGATTTTGGGCATGAGGGCCCAACTCAGATTGTTGGAATACCTAGTTCATATGTGGGACGTGGACCAACAGTTATTTCACATGGGAGTCCACATGTTGACCTTAGATATCGAGGATATCTATTTTCTACCAGGGTTATCACGACATGGGTACCATGCTAGCTTGACCGGTGGTCGAGGTGGCGAACTTCCTATGAGTGAGTATTGTCGCCAATACTGTGTTCCTGAGGCAAAAAGAAGCAAGGGCAAGGTTTCTATTTGGGGGGTCCAAGACTTGATCCTACGAACCATCTTGTTCACTATAGCATGCATGGCTGGGAGCGCGGCTCCACACATGGCTCTCTAGAGATACTTCCAATACACCATAGAGTGTATAGAGCCTCGAGTCTTCAACTAGCCGGATGCAATTCTCCGTTGTATGAAGAGGCAATTTATGAAGTGCAGAAGGGGAAACTTGAAGTAGTTTGGGTACGGATCACTTTTGGTGTCCTTCTTCCTTGAGAGGGTCCCATTGCTGAGATTACAGGTTGATTGGGGTTTACCGAACCCACAGGATCTAAGGATGCTGCGGTGGTGCAACCTCATGGCTCAACATGTAGCTGGTCCCATCATCAAGTACAATGATTCATTTTTCAACTGGTTGCGGCCCCAGATGCTGATGATTGATGACTACGCATATGCTAGTTTGGATTTTCGAGGGGATCTGGATTTGGCCCTACCTGAGGATTCTCAGTGGGATGATTTAGGTAAGAAGTACACATTTTTTTCTTTTTAAATGCTTTTGTAATTTTTATCCTGTAAAATGTTTTTATGTTTGTCCAAGCACTAATAAAAATATTTTTTTGATGACACAGATGTGGGGCCATATCGACCTCCAGGAATGTCTCCTATTCAATGATGAGGAGAGGCGGCTCCAGTGGCACGATGGGATGTCAAATACTATGAGGAAGTGGAGCAGAACTTGGAGGGTTTGACCGTTGAAATCCTAGATATGGCTATTGGGGAGATCCCTAGATGTTATCAAAGCCATACTGTAGGCGTGTCAAAGTCTATTAGTCGACTGATTTGTAGGGTGGCCCGGGAAGTTGTGTGTTAACATGAGTGTCACCCATGACACTATTTTGTAGAAGCTATGAGCTTCACATTTTGAGATTTTGGTCCTTGGACAAAAAAAAATTGTAAAAACTTTTGATCGTTATATACATATATACGACTTCTACTGGATTATCTTGTGTTGTGTGATACATGTGACATGATTGGTTTATAAATGGCCCAAATGTCTATCTAATACATAGATAGATAATGCATCAGTCAATGCATTTAGACATCTAGGAATGTGTTGATACTCAATATAATCAAAATAGCATTCCAAGAGGTGAATTCGTAAATAAACCCGTAATAAAGTAGGACTTCGAATAACATAGACATTACTTAGCTATAGTACTACTAGATACGAATCGAGTCGTACAACCAGGTGGCAGATACCAAGAAAAATAGCATCAATCAACAATTCAATGACGACGCTATATTCTGCAATATTGTTGGTCGCACGGCCGAGACACACACCTCATAGAGTGATAAGTTCGTTTGTAGGGGAATAAATTGCCCAAGCAGCAGAAGCAAGGTTCTAAGTACTATGGCTAGCACCATCAACGAAGCCAATGTGGGGTAGCGAAGACTTCGACATCTGGAAACCAAACACAACGTAACATAAGCGGTCGAGGGCAGAGACCAAATAATGAAAAAGCATACTACAGTAAGACACAAGAAATATGATACAATAAAATACAAGCACTCATGCACAGGTGATCTTAGGCATAGTACTTCTTTAAGTACAACCCATTTCTGGGTTTACTCAAAGGGATACCATCATAGTCTACTAACTCGTAAGCTCCTTTCTCCAAAACTCGTCTAACGATATAAGGACCTCGCCACATAGCTTCGAATTTTTATGCTCCTAGCATATCCCGATCTTGTTCGTAAAGGAGAACCAGATCACCTTCGGAGAAAACACGAGGCTTGACATGTTTGTCATATTGGGCTTTGAAGCATTTCTTCTGGGCTTCTATGACTAGGGTGGTATCGCAACGAGTTTCGTCTAGTCGCATGAGGTACAACAGACGTTCTTCTTCGGCAGAAGTGTTTGGGAGGAGTTCGATGGCTAGTTTTAGGGAGGATATCTCACATTCAATCGGTAGGATGGCTTCTAGACCATAGACTAACTGGAATGGTGTAAACTCGGTGGAAGACTTAACAAATGTCCAGTAAGCCCACAATGTTGTAAACAACATCATGTGCCAACTCATTTTTTGAATCCCTATCATTGGTCGAAGCATGGTAATAAGGACTTTGTTAATTACTTCGACATGGCTGTTGTCTTGTGGGTAATAGGGTGTTGAGTTCTGATGGTGAAGACCCAACTTTTCAGTGAGTTCAGACATCATGAAGTTTCTAAAGTGGCTACCGTGATCAGTGACGATATCCTAAGGAACACCAAAACGAGCTATGATGTGATAGAATATGAATAATATTGCGTTCTTTCCAGTGTTGTCAAATGTCAGCATCACCTCAACCCATTTCGTAAAATAATCTACGGCTACAATAATGTATCCATGCCCCCCGACCGAGTGAGGGTGACATGTCATGAAATCAATACCCCATTTCTCAAAAGGACAAACGAAGACCACAAGGTGAAGAGGAGCAGGGTGTGACCGTATTTTATTGTTGTAGGTCTGGTGAGCATGGCATTTTTGGATGGCAATTATACAATCGTTAAATAAATAAGGCCAAAAATACCCTGCTCGCAAGATCTTCTAGGCAGTAGCATACTCAGACATATGACCACCACAGGCTCTATAATTCTAGTCATTTAGGGCTTTCTCGGCTTCGTCAAATGTGAGGCAGCGTCGAAAAATGGAGTCAATCCCAGGATGATAAAGAGTATCACCGAGAATAATATACTGATGGGCTTGGTAGCGTATTCGACGGCGATCAATACTAGTCAAATTGGGTCGAAAAGTCTAGGTTTGGAGATATATGATGATATCTCCATACCAAAGATCATCGGAACTAATCGAGAAAAGGGATTCAGCAAGTAATGAATTGGCTACTGCATTTTCCATCTCAAAGTAGGGAAAGTCGCATATCAACTAAGAAAACACTAAGTATTTCTTTGACTTAGCGCATTCGAATTCTAAGTCAAACTCCTAGAGTATCATGATCCATTTGGAGTATTTTCCCCCTAGCAGTTGACATGTAAGAATGTGCTACATAGGGTTGCATTTAGAAATTACTGTAGTCTTGCGAGAGAGGATATAGTGTCGGAAACGTTGAATTGCTTGGACGTCTGCCTAGGCTGGTTTTTCAACATGTAAATACTTGGTTTCGGTAGGCGTAAGACTTCGAATCAAGTAATAGATGACATGAGAATCATGAGAATCATCCTCTTGGATGAGAACCATAGCGATGGTGTAGTCCAAGGCTGTGAGGTAGAGGAAATAATCATGACTATAATTAGGTGGGAAGAGAAGTGGGGTACATGTCAGAGACAGTTTCAAAGCTTCGAAATCTTTGTTGGTAGTGGTATCCCATATGAAATCAGACGCTTTCTTGAGCAATCACGTAAATCCAAGAGTTAGTTCAACATAGTTCGGGATGAAACAACGAAGAAAGTTTTCCTTCCCTTGCAAACTTTGTAACTGGCGAAGCGAGGAAGGAGGAGGGAGATTGAGAATCGCCTCGACCTTCAAAAGATCTACCTTGATCCCTTGATGTGAAACAATAAAGCCTAGAAGTTGACCAAATTTGATGCAGAAAACACATTTGTGGGGATTCAAGCGTATATGGTAAAACCGACATCAAAGGAAAATGGCTCGGAGGTGTATTGGATGATCTACACGGTGCATGGAATGAGCGGATAAGTCATATAGATATGGCTGCATGATGTGCTTGATATCATGAAAGGCGTAAGACATAGTGTGCTGAAAATTTGTGCTAGCATTTTTTAAACCGAAAGGAAGTTTTCGATAGGCAAAAGTGCCCCAAGGACAAATAAAAGCGGTTTTGTGTTGGTCCGTAGGAACGATATTGATTTGATTATATCCGAAGAAACCATCCATCAGAGAGAAGATTTCACTGCCGACACAATCGTCGACGATCTGGTTGATGAAGGGGGTAGGAAAGTTGTCTTTAGGGCATTCTTTGTTAATATCCCTATAATCGAGACACACGTAGATTGTTCCTTGTTTCTTGTCGATCAGGACAAGATTGAAAACCTAGTCAGTGAGAGCCACCGGGTAAATAAAGCCGGCTTTGAGAAGTTTCTCAACTTCAAGCTTGATAGCAGCTGCTTTACGTGGGTGGAACAGACAAAGGAATTAATGGATGGGTTTAACGTCTGGGTATGACTTAATCTCATGTATCACAATGTCGGGGTCAATACCCGACATTTCTTCATAGCTCCAGGCGAAGACGTCACAAAATTCTTTGAAAAGCGACTTGTAGGTGACAATTTCGTTAGGGGAACACGAAGCTCCGATATGCACATTTTCGACAATTCCAGGTTTTATGGATATGTCGAGGGGGATGGTGGGTGAGATATTACTTAATCTCCCTTCAGAAAACACATCGCGTGTAGACTCAGGAACGGTAGAAATGATGACAACGGTTGACAGGGGAGAGATCCATTGGTAGCTCTTGATGGTGTATTGTATCAGGAAGAGGATGGAACGATGATGTCCATCATCCTAGGGGGTGTCTTCCATAACAAAAATAATCATATTTTCCATGGGAAAAATGACGTGGAAAGGATCTGGAGATAAATCACCAAGAGAGGGGGTAGAAGGGGTTGCTGATTGAATGGTCTGATAGGCGGATTTGACTGGACTCAAAGGAATTTCATCGTCGTAATGAAGATGATCGTCAGGGTTGGGTACCATCCATGGGTCATGAGACGCATGAGTTCCGTGAATAGAGGTGGAGATCATGTTGATCGAGGTGAAATATGGATGTGGAACATCAGGTGGTGGGATGGGTTAGGTACCCATTAATGAGGAGTCTTTTAGAAGAACCACACCGACGTTTTCGTATCAGGGGGCAGTTTTGGAAATGAATGGTATGTTTCCAGTACGTGCATCAGAGTTAAAGAAGGCTAATTGGTCGACGGTAATTACCTTTCTTTGATGTGGGAAACACATGACATAGAAAAGAGTCAACACAACTACGCGCATGGAATCAATACAGTTACGACCAAGTAGAAGGTTGTAATCGAGAGGAGCGTCAAACACCTCCACTTCAACTTGGATCATTTTTCCTTCTAACGTAATCGACAATGAAGGGAGGACAGCATAAGGCTTAAAACTAGATCCATTAAAGGCTTTGAGTGTGTTGTGGGATTCAATCAAAGGAGGAGAGTCGATGGATTTCTAGCAAGTAATAGACATGACACACTTTGAGGAACCCTCGTCAATAATTGTTCTACAAATGTTTTTGTCGGAGACAATAACTTTTATTTGGAATGCGAGTTGAGGGGGTAACCTTGGAATGTGATCTTCCAAGTCAAAAATCATTAAATTCGTATCCGTAGGGTCGATTCCACCAATATCTTTCAATAGTGCCTTCCATTGTATAGGAAAACTCTGGAGGACTTCGAGGGCTGACATCAAAGACAGTGCTTGGGCCAGATCTTCAACAATACTGTAGTTCTGGGCAGCACGTGCATGGGGATTGAAAGCTAATTTTCGAACAACACCCTTTGGAGGAGGGCGAAGAACTGTATCGAGGCTCGATCGTTCGAGATGAAGAGGATTGTTGGTAGGTGGAGTCATGGGATATGGTTGGACCAATGAAGGAGGTATCACATCAACCTTCTCTTTGGAGGAAGAATAATATTTTGCTCGAGTGGTAAGTGCGATGTCATTTTGCTTTGAATCTTCGGTACACATTAAGACATAGGATGTATTGGAGGGGGTAGGTTAGTCATGAATGATCAATTGGGCCTATTGCTGAGAAGGGAAGGGTTGTGACAATACGGTTGGAGTGGGTGGTTTCGTGGTCCCTTGAAGGAACTTAGTAACCTCGGCTCGTCGTGGACAATCCTTAGTGTAGTGATCATCACCACAGATAAGACAAGGGTATTGGGGTTTGCGCATATCCCTATCCTCAACAGGTGGTGTTTTGGTTCTATCTGCTTGCAAATTATTTTTTCCCTCCTTATTCTTACCCTTTCCCTTTCTAGATTTGTTTTTTTCGGTGGGGGTAGATTGAACAACATTTACCTCAGAAGTCTTGCCGGTGGGAGGGGTACGAGACAAAGCATTTTGAACATTAGAAGAAATGGGTTTGGGGTTGTTGCTAGAGGTTTGGATGGAATGAGGTTGGGCATGGAAAGTGCCAATCACATTGTCGGTTGCATGGGAAGTAGCAGGAGTAGTTGAAGTGGCGGAAGTAGAAGGATGAGACGCATCAGGGAGTAAGTCGTAAAGAGTACCCGTTTGTGAGTAAACAAGGTAAAGGTATTGAGCACGACTAATGGCATGTTCTTCTGTGACAACTCCACCCATGGCGATGTCATGACCGATGTCATTCACAAATGATTTCATGAACCACTCTGCCAACAACTGATTGAGAAGTTCGAGTTTGATGAGACGTCGTCTCCGTCGCCACTCATGAATGTGATCGGAGATATGAGTGTCTTTGGTTTGTTTGAAATAACTCAAAATCTTGGTCCCTGTTTCATAGCGGATCGGTAACTGGTAGTGGGTGAGGAAAGCCATATCAAGGGTGTTGAAGTCGGCGAAGAAACCTCGTGGTAATTCTATATACCACTTCGTGGAAGAACCTGTGAGGGTTCGCTAAAAAAGGCGTAAACGAATAGAGTCATCCATCAAGGAGCTGGATGAGCCCCAAAGGTGAATAGTCATTACATGATTGTTCAGGTCCTCTCCTAGTTTACCATCGAATTTAGGGATGTCGGATGGTAGTTTGGCCGGTATGGTGGGCCATTGAGGAGAGTGACATATCAGATCATTTAAAATCCTTGACATATCTGGGAGATCCAGGGTGGATAAGAAAGGTAACTATCTATTCACATGTGGGTACTGGTGACTTTGGGGAGGGATTTCCATCGACAAGCTAGTAGGACCATAAGAAGTTTGCATATAATGTGAGGATCCAGGCAGATTCGGTTGTTGGTGTGGGGGAAAGTAACTCATAGGGTTGTACCCTTGAATGGGGGTTGAGCATTCGAGCCTCAAATAGGATTAGACGTACCTGGATAGGGTTGGCCTGTACTAGGGGGCATGCCAGAGTTAGTTTGAGGTTGTTGCCCCCCAGTCGATGGAGGATTATGTTGTATAAGATGATTCCAATACTGGGCCAAGGATGGAGGTATTTTTTTTCCATAGGGTGGGGTCGGTGGGGGTTGCCCCCCAATCGGGGGTTGTGTCCCAATTGGGATTTGTCCTACAAGGGGGGGGGTTGAGTTTGGCCTCCTTGGTGAAATTTTCCACCAACAAGAATCTGGTAACTAGGTGTGAAAGATGGGATGGTGACACTAGGATCAATGCCTCCTATAGAGGATGGAGGAGGTCTTCTAAAATGGGGTGGAGTAAGTTTCAGAATGAAACCGAGAAGATGGTTCCCAGAAGGAGTGGGACCACCAGGAGTTCTGGATGTGATTTGTGTAGGCATGGGAATAGAAGCATTCAATGCATGATATCCTGGTGGAAGTGTTGGGGTGAGTCTAGGTGAAAACGATGTGCCAATGGGGGCTTGGCTAGCCACGGTAATCCTGGTGTGAGGACTCGTAGTATCTGTGTAATGGGTCATTTGTAGAGGGAGAGTCAAGATGTGGTCAGCTCGCGGAGCTTCTGTACCTGGAAAATAATAAGCAGTAGTAAAAGGTACTGCATCTGGATCAGATGTTTCGGTTAGCTCAGGTGCGACAGTGATATCAACTCCTGCTCCTGAGCCAAAGAGATCCCGTCTAAAAATTACCGTAGTCCAAAAAGGATATTGACCCTCAGGTCCCATGAAAGGTCCGGTTGGTGATCTAGAAGACTAAACAACTAAGTCTCCAGAAGAATTCACCCGCACAATACATCTCTCGAAGTCAGGATGAAGTCAAAAGTCCTCTCGAGAATTAGTAATTTGGAACCATTCTAGAGAGTTAGTTATTTCCACTTGTGGAGTGGCAATGTCTTGGACTTCACTTTGTTGAGGAGATCCCTCTGGTGAGTTGGTAGGAAAGGGTTGAGAACCTTCCATATTTTCTGGGGGTAAGCCTTGCATTCTACGTGAACGACATGGAGGGTCAATTGTGATCAAGCTAGAAACTTACAAAGGAAATTCTATGGTCAACTTGGGTAAACAAACAACATGCACTAATAAAAATCTAGGAAGCAAAACCAAGCAAACAAGACCTTCTAATTCCGAAGTCACTAGTTGGTGATGAAATCCAATGTCGCAATGACGATACAAGAAGGGGTTGGGCTAGGGTGGAAAAGTTATGTTGATGACCTGCTTAACGGACTTACACCCTGGTGCAAGCTCCCACACATAATTGTGGGTATACCCTCCAAGGATCCCGAGTGAGTTTGGCCAACGTCAATTCCAGGTACCGTGAAGACTTGCCCGTTCACAGTCACCTTGTGTAAGACCCTAAGAAGATAGGCTACTAAGGTTACCACCAACAACAATAATGCCTGGGGGAACAGTCGACAGTCCTATCCACACGCAAGGGTAGGGTATCTAGACCGAAATCAGCTTGAGAGGCTTCCACTCATCATTGTGGGTATACCTTCAAGTGACCCCCGTAATACGTGCAATCTCTACACTGATATCAACAAAGTAGGGTGAGTAACTCTGTCAATCTCAATGCGACCTCGGGTTTGACCCTTGTGCGAGAAGGGCTTCCTAGGACAAAATGTTGCAAATGGAATTTGATACTCCTTATCACAAGATGCTATTGTATGTTTTGTGCTTTGGAGAGTGTGTCTCACTGCCTATTCCAAAGCTCTATCCTAGCTAATGTTGGTGTAAAAAGAGTCCTAGAAAAAGTTACTAGTTGAATTTAAAAAATTGAGCAATATTATTAAAGGTTGTTGTTACTCAAAGGAGATGGAAATGAAACCGATGTTGTGTGAGACTCTGACCCAACAATGCATTGATAGGAATGAATGATACAATTTTTTTTTTTGATGAATCCTATTTATAGGAGGGAAAGAGGAGTTTTCTGGAACAATGTGAACTACAATGTATGATCTTCTCTGAAATGCAATATCAATCAATCATGAACAATGCAAATTCTCCATTCGTTCTATTTCAACAATTTGAATGCCAATGTTTTCGAATAAAAAGTTGCTTAAAAAAGAGAAAATGTCTTTAATTTTTTATTAGAAACCAAACAACAGTAGTGGAACTAAGAAAAACTAGCAACCAATGAAAAAAAAATACTCAACCAACACCCAAACTAATCTTTCAATGAAGACAAAAATAACAAATAGACAAGACTAGTCTCTTCAAATGCATATGGATAACAATTTTCCAAGTAATGAGCAATTGAAAAAGACAATTAATCCCAACTTTTAAACCGATCATCGGCTCCCAACCAAACAAGCACTCGGATTTCGAAACCAGAGATTATATCCTTGTTAAGAAAAGGTCAAGAGGTAACAGTTGAGAAATAATGAACAAGAAGAGCTTTTGATTTCTGAAGACTAATCATTCACAAGATTCGAAGTCAAGAAACAATCAATCACTGGCCAGAGAAGTTCTTTTTAGACACACATACAAATCTGGGCATCTGAGGATACAAAAAACCTTAATCCAAAAAATTTGCAAATGGGTTTGCAGGCTAGCAATGGTGTACAGTGCGAGAATCAAGGATTCTTGCAGGCTTAACATAGGCATAGTGCGAGAAGTTCACACTAAATTGCAAAGCATGATGTGAACTATAGTGGTTCTCGTAGGCTATAGAAGGGTGCAGTGCGAGAAGGCCTGAAACTAAGCAAAATTTGGAAAAAAGACAAAAATTTTTAAAGAACTTCTGGACCCAGGGAGTCTACCAGGGTCTCCTCAAGACTCAGAGATTGATGGAAATGAAAAAATGGTAAGTTAAGAGAAAATGGCCAAGGTAAAACCACCAAAAATGGGTTGCATCCCCAATGGAGTCACCAATTTTGTTATCAGACAAATCAGTAGGTGAGGACACTAACAGATCTCCCTAGATCCACCTAGATCTAGAACAAAATAGGACAAGACACAACTCTTTCCCTAAGTTGTAGTCATTGAATCTACTAAAGAGAAGGAATAAGTGAAATACCTTGGTATCGCTTCCTTAGGTCTCTGTTGTTCCCGCTTCGCTCCGGTTCTCTCGTGAAGTCAAGTCTAAGACAACACAAACCAACCAAAGTGAAGATAACAAAGTATATTCAATGTCAATTTATGCATATGATGAAGGAGTTACACAATAAAGTACGAGTGACTTTATGGGAAGGGGACATGCCACTGTATCATATTAATTGAAAGTAGAAGATACAACCTAATCGCCTTGATGTTGCCAGCTTCCTTTCAGTGGACCTTGGTTCCAACACACACACTTTCTCTATACTTGCATGAAGAAGATCCAATTCCTCTTGATAGACCAAATAGAGTCTTCAAGCTTATGTCCAAGCAGGTTTCTTCACACAATTCTTTCACCAATTCTTCATTCAATCTTGCTTAACCTTTTCCATGAGAAACCTTTCAATATATAGGATAAGGAGATATGGTTACATGGATGAAGATGATCCCATCAAATCTGAGAAGTCAGTATAATAACAACCATTTTGAATGCCAACTCATTTTCTAGAAGATTCCCTTCTAGAACCCTTGAGACCTCTTCTCCTTTCCAAGATTAAAAATAGGTTCGCACCCTATATATGGAGCCGACTGTGAGAATTTCGTACCCTATGTGTGGGTGGCCTACAATAATGAAGGATTCTCGCACCCTAGATCATAGATATCCTGTGAACTCATCTTAAAAATATGTTTTTGGAAGAAGACATGAGCCACTTTTCTCAGGAAAAAAGTCCTTGTTGGGAGCCTGAATACATCACTGTTGAGACATCACCAAAGTGACCAAAATCATGTGTAACAAACATATAATATGTTTTCTCTAATATTACCCCCCACCCCCACCCCCACCCCCACCCTCATAATTTAAAAAAATATCACATTGCTAAATCAGTGATAGATGCACGATTTAAATGTCAGATTCATGTTGCAATTTATCCACCAATAATTTCTTGTTAAAGTACACAAGGACACAACTGCCAGGGGTTACATTCTCCTTAGCCACTTCAAATAAAAATTATGTAGTTATAATTTTATCATATTCATATATTCAATCATTGGCTCACTGCCTGGTGCATCCTATATATTTGACGATGAATAGTATGTATCCAATATGCACTAGGTAGTGAGTCGATGATTAATGATTTTTCTCGTTGCATGGTGCTCAATGTTAGCAGTGGCGACTATTGAAATTGAGAGACACAATTATCTTGTACTATAAGGATAAAGGACAATTATACAACACCCTAAAAATCATTGAATGTGAATTTATCATCCATTTCAATATTTGTTTTTGGGGATCATACCTCTTCATTAATGTTGTAGTTCTCACTTTGCAATGTTGATTTATATGTTGTTTGAATTCACTTTTGGGCATGGGTTATTTGAGGCACATGGAATAGATGAAATTTGGTAGAGCATTGTAATTCAGGGCTTTATTGTCGATTTAAATCAATTTGGGAAGGTTCTCAAGCTAACTGCAATTCAAGCATTTGATTTTGTAGTTGATGCATTGAACCAATGCAATGTAGTTTCTAAAGCACTGATGATAAACGAGTTGGGGAACTTTATAGAGAAAAACTTGTTAAAAGGGAAGAATTATAATATTGTAATTAGTTATTATGAAATTTTTAATGCTAAAGAGGATTATAGTCAGAATGAGACAAACAAAGTACGTCATGCACGAATAATCCAAAATATTTGGAATATAGTAATCAAATCCATACGGATATATATATATATATATATATATATATATATATATATATATATATATATATATATATATATATATATATATATATATATATATATATATATAATGTATAATAATGAATAGTAAGATGATTACAAATGAGAACGAGGGCTCGCTTATATACCCACATAGGGGTTCCCTTAACCAATAGTCATGTACTTTGAGACATGTCCTTTCATTATTAATCATTATTATTTATCAATTATCATTTAATTATTATGTTATTAATATCTATTTTATATGTATATTTATGTTCATAGCATTTCCTTCCCCTTAAAAATTATGGGTCCTCAAAGCATGCTTTATGGAAGACTTATCTCTTTCTCTGGATTGTAATTATTGTCTCTTGATTCTTCATTCTTGAGTTAGTAATCATTGAGGACTTGAAAGGATAGGATCTTCTAAGTGTTGAGCAGAATTGTCAAATTGAAAAGGAGTCTGCCAATCCTAATTTGATCTTCTACGGATTTGGGTTTTTATAGGGTTCTTGGAAAGAACTTGATACATTTACACTCCCATGATAGCTTCTATTTTGACCCGCACTTGTAGTGAAAGTAATATTCTTTGACATAGAGGTTATTTGTTTCTGTTGATACATTGATTGACTGAAGTATCAACTTTTGTGATTAGGATGTCTATAAGGAATCCTTGCAACTTGATCTTTACTTCGTACACTTGTATCTTTTTCTTGATCAAATTTTGGAATTGAGTCTTTTCCATACCCATGGATTTTTTCTACTTTGACATTTGAAGACCTCTTTACACGAGTTGTAAGGTTGACTAGATCTATATTAATTCCTTTATCCAGATTTGGGATTTTTACATCTAAATACTTCTCTAGCTCCATAGGTTCAGTCATTATCTATTTATCGACTATTGATGTTTTGTGATCTAGATCTTCTTGTAAAGACTTCTTATCATGCTTAAGTATTTTAATTTGTATTAGTAAATCCTGATTATGTTGTTTTAATCATAAAAGTTATTTTTTATCTTCTGATTTGTCATCTTTATTTTTTTATTCTATATTCTCCTTTCTTTCATCCTTTAAGATTTTAATTTGTTCTAGTAAATTTTGATTAAAGTTCCTTAGGAACGATCTTTCTTCCTTTTCTTCGGTTAATTTCTCTTTGAGACCTTTATTTTCTTGTTCCAACTTTTGAAAAAATTGCTTCTTCTCCTTAGACTTCATGATTTTTGCAAGTAGTTTCTGATTATGATTTCTTAGGTGGGAAATCTCTTTGTATTTTTCAATGATGATCTTGTCACATTCTTTTTGTCGATATTGAAACTTTTGTATTGACTTCTAGTTATCTTGAAAAATCACCTTTGATATGTCCTTCAGGTCTTCTGATGATGGAGCTTATGAAATCGACTTCATTGTAATGTCCTGTAATGTGATTTTCTTCTTCTTATAAGAAAATGTCAAAACAATTCTCCTTGTGTTGAAAATAAAACTACCCAATGTATCTACCCAAGTTGACCCTAGAATTATATCAACATTGTCTTGATACATTGATACCACATTGACTTGACCTATGAATTTTTAATCACCAATCGATAGTAGTAGGTTCTTAATTTCATATTTCTCATCGGAAATACACATGTCATTTTCAATTATATTTGGTTTTAAAACCATTAATTGGTTCACTAGTTCAACATTAATGTGATTTTTCCTAGAGTTCGAAAAAATAACGACGTTGATATTTTTTTCTTCAATAATCCCATTAACTTCTAATAATGGATCCACATATGTTTTTATAGGTATGAGGGAATCTTCCTTTTTTTCACCACAAAAATCCATTTATATAATTATATGTTTGAACCTTGAAATGAAATAATAATATATATTACTTTTCTTCACCCTTCTTTTCTTTTTATCTTCACTTTCCTCTCTCCAATAATATATATATATAGATAGATACATAGATATAGATATATAAGTAACATTTTTTTATACTTATTTTTATTTCAAAAAAGTTTGATATCAATTATGATGAAATGTCGATAGGTTAGAAGAAGATCGAAGCAACTGAAAGCTAGGGTTCGGGAGAAGCAACCACAATAGAGGATAGCATGAGTGCCAAGGGAAGCGGTAATGGAACCCCCTCATACAAACAGGTAGTAGTAGATGTAGTGTCCATATTATTTAACATCAATTAATTCTACAAACAAAACAGTAAAATTCAATAATTCCTTTTATGTTTACACATACGCATTTTAAATTGATCAACGAATAATAAAATTTTATAACAAATCAAAACAAATACACAATTTTAATTACCTTGGTTTGATGCTAACCCTCTGCTTTCCACTTGCCTTGTTGACCGCTGCTGAACTGTGTAAACACTGCCCAAAACTTGTTCCACCCTGCCAACTAGGACAACTTCCTAGCTCCAGGATATCATATGGATATCCTGGCCCCTGTGCCCAAAACCCCCAGCAAACCAGTGCCCCCTGAACTAATCCTCCCGACTCCAGAACTCAACTCTCCTCCCTGCAAATCCAAGAGAGCCCCAAAGAAAAATAATAATCCTGTAGAATGATCCCCTTTCCTCCGTAACCTCCCCCATGCTCATATCCCTCCTTCACCGCCCTTTTCTCATTTAATTCCTTACCTACACTTAGTTAATGCCCCTTATCCTTTCATTTATTATTTTATCCTTTCGTAATTAATGTCTTATCCCTTTTCGTGTACGTAACCTTTTTAATTTAAGCAATATAACTTATTAATCTTTTAAATTTAATACCCATGTTATTGAATGTAATAGGTAGTTAATTAATTAATTAATTAATAAAAATTATAACCTTTAATTAATTAATAAATACTTAATTAATATCATTAGACCAATCTTGGTTTAGTTATGATACAGGAGCATCATAACACATCAAACGAGCCAGCGTGGAGCGGGAGACAGCTGGATAAGCCAGCGCAAATTTTGAAATTGCCTTGGAAACTGTTGCGCAAATCTTAAATGAGTCATTTAAGAAGAGGCGCCTTTGTATATTGTAATGGACCTTGAGAGGATAGCTCTCATCCTTTAGATAGATAGTCGGAATTTAATTTAGTTAATGCAGTTAGATAGGAATTTAATTCTAGATTTGATAGCCTAGAGTCCGAGAGGGAAAACGGATATAGACACCCTCACTTGTACATTGTAACATGATCAATTCAGGATTAGGAAGAGAAGAGAAGACAGAGAATTGTATGAAGAACACCCATGTACAAATATTGAATTAATAGAAGAAATCTTGGATTCAATTTCATGGTTCGTATTGTTTCTCTGTGTATTGATGTTATGCTCATGAATGTTTGCTTCCTGTCATGCATTTTCTTTTATATGTTGTGTATGTGATTTCATGGTTGAATTGAAGTCTGAGATGGAGATAGAATGAGTTTCAATTGTTTCTCTAATTGATCCAGAAGATTCCTGCAAGGAGTGCAGTCGAATTTGTCCGCAAGGAGTGCGTTGGCAAAAGGGTTCAATTAGAGATAACCTTTGTTCTCATTCATCCAGAAGGTGCAGTTAGGCACAGTGCCATGCAAGGAGTGCGCAGGCCAAGCTAAGTCTTAGAGTTGCGATTCTGAGAAGGGTATTGGAAGACTACTGCTGCAGGTGTGCGCAGAGTCAAAGGACTTCAAAACGGAGGTGTCGTTGAAGGTTTAACGCAAGGAGTGCGCGCAAGGAGTTCTCAGGAAGGCTTGAGAAGTTGAGAACAAGATAAGGAGGAGTGGAGCCTTCAAATATGTTGAAGGACTGCATAGGAGGTTTCACGTCAAGGAAATCTTCAAGGAGGGGAAACGACGGTCAAGATCTGTGGAGGGAATTCGTGAAAATCCCGGCGACCATCAGATTTAGCAGGAGTTGCAAAGGGGTCAACACCAGCGAGTAGAGGAGAAGTCTCAAAGGAGTCATCGGGATATTAAGTCATCGGGGATTCCAAGAGTGCAGGAATCACAACATCAGGAATCGCGATCCGCGATATCCCGAAAGGTTCAGAACCGTCTATCGTGTGGGACACGTGTCAGGAGATCCCGAGGAGTCGGGGTTCGGAGAATTGGGTTTTCCAAAGGTAAGAAACTCTCGCTCATTGGAATCGCGATCCACGATATCCCGACGGGAGAGTCATGTGGGCCACAACAGAATATAGTGGGGGACAGGTGGCATGGTATCGGGGATCGGGAGAAGGTAAGTCTTGAATCCTTTGACATTAGGATTTGTGATCCCGCAAACTTCGAAATCCTGATCGAAGTGACGGGTGTGGAGATGTCGATTCCCACATGCGCATCAGATATTCGGCGCATCGAGTATCGGGAGTCAGCATATCAAGGTGTTTGATACCGCTAGTAGCGAAACCGTGATAAGAGAAGTCCTGATAGATATGGGAAGCGGTCAGCGTTGACTAAGGCATCGGGTCTCGGGGATTCAAGAGCCCGGAGATAGCCAATGAACTTACGAAGCTGCGAGTTCTGATTTCCCGATCAGTGAACAAAGGGGAGTCGCATGAAGAGAATCTGTGGGGTGAATATTTCCCGATAGGGAGATAGAAGAACCTTGGTGTTCTTTGGGCAGAGAGAGAAAGAAGATCCTGTGAGAGCGAACGTGCTCCAAGGAGTGCGGCTGTGAACAGGTTTGGTATCAGAGCGGGAATATCTCTTTGCTTTCTATAGAAGAAGAGAAGAGGATTCATCATGCCGCCCAGGAGAGAAAGGCAATCACCTGATCCAGAGGATAGGGATGTGCGAAGAAGAGGCAGGCAGGTAGTCAATCCAGAAATGGAGAGACAGATGCGAGATCTTCGAGCAAGACTTGAGGATATGGAGACAGCGCAAAGACGCACAGCCAGTGCAGKGKATCTTAGTGATTCCGAGAATAAAGTTGAGGTTGAACGGGAGGATGAAGTTGCAGCTGAAGATGCATCAAATGAGCACCTGATCAAAGCTATCGCAAGGATGGGTGCGAAGGAAAATATGGACATTCCAGTTTACGAGGGAAATYTGGATGCAGAAGAGCTACTAGACTGAGATCTTGACACCTACTTCGACTATGAAGATATCGAAGAGGATAAGAAATTCAAGCATGTTGTCACGTGCTTGAAAGGACATGCAGCATTGTGGTGGGACGAGATACAAGCTGACAGACCCTGCAAAGGCAAGCAGAAGATCAAGAGTTGGGATCAAATGATTGTGAAGATGAAGGCGAAGTTCATCCCAAGAGACTATCAAATTACTCTGTTCAGGAGGATGCAAAACCTGAGATAGAAGCTGATAACAGTGAAAGAATACACTGAAGAATTCTATCGACTGAACATCAGAGCAGGTCATCGGGAGAGCGATGATGAGAAGGTTGCCAGGTACCTGAATGGTCTGAGATACGACATTCAGGATGAATTGAGCATGGTAACCATCCGAACTGTGGAGGATGCTTATCAGATGGCTCTGAAAGCTGAAGAGAAGCTGAGCCATAAGCAAGGTCAGCGAGGGCGAGGCAGAAGTCATCCCAGAGGCAAGGCAGTTGCCTAGGAAAAATATCAGAAGCCCAAGGAGGAATAGAAGAAACCTCAGGGTAAAGTTGAAAGAGGTGGAACCTCACAGAGAGGGACATATGTTGAACAAAGAGGGCAACATACAGAGCAGAGCAGAGGATATGCTGACAACAATACTTTTCCTCGTACTAGAGGTAGAGGAAGAGGCCGAGGTGGAGTAATCAGATGCTTCACATGCGAAAATAATGGGCACAAATCTTACAAGTGTCCAGAGAAAAGGAAGGACATTGGAGAATCTCACATCACCGAAGCACAGAGGCGAGATGTTGAGGCAGAAGACACAGAAGGCGGAAGATCGCTGATGATGCGAAAAGTCCTTTTGACACCCGAGAAGGAGGTGCAGGAAAGTTCAGTCCAAAGGACCAGACTATTCAGGACAGCTTGCAAGACCAAGGACAGGGTATGCAAGGTCATTGTTGACAGTGGTAGCACGGATAATATCGTTTCTATAGATATGGTAGAGAAACTGGAGCTAGAGACGACTGATCATCCAAGCCCATATAGAGTTTTGTGGCTACAGAAGGGACACCAGGTAACTGTTACTAAACAATGCTTGGTTGAATTCAAAATAGGTGGTTATAATGATAAAATCTTATGTGATGTTATTCCCATGGATGTATATCATTTATTGCTGGGTAGACCATGGCAATATGACAGAAATGTGATTCATGATGGGAGAATGAACACATATACCCTGGAGAAGAATGGGAGAACCCATATGTTGCTTCCGATAAAGGATAAGGAGGTGAAGCCGGAAGTAAGAAACAAAATACTTCTCATGAGTGGGAAGGAGCTTCTTACAGAGGTGAAGAAGAAGGAAGATCCACAATTCTTTGTGGTCAGGAAGCCGAGAATTGTTATGCCTAGCACAAGAGTGGATGATTTACCAGATGAGATTCAAGAACTGCTGGAAGAGTTCACTGACATCATCGTGGACGAATTACCTCATTCGTTGCCATCGATGAGGAGTGTGAGTCATCATATTGATCTCATACTAGGAGCTAGTTTGCCGAATAAAGCTGCGTATAGGTTGACGCCGCAAGAAAATGAGGAGGTTAAGAGGCAGGTCCAGGAGTTATTGGACAAGGGATTGGTCAGAGAAAGTTTGATCCCATGTGTTTTTCCGACAGTACTCAGTCCGAAGAAGGATGGAGGCTGGAGGATGTGTATCGATTCAAGAGCGATCAACAAGATAACCATCAGGTACAGGTTTCCATTGCCAAGGATGGATGATCTGATGGATTTCCTGAACGGGGCAAAGTATTTTTCAAAAATTGATTTGAAGAGCGGATATCACCAGATTCCCATGAGGGAAGGTGATGAGTGGAAGACAACATTCAAGACAAACAAGGGTTCGTATGAATGGTTAGTCATGTCGTTTGGCTTGACAAATGCATCGAGTACCTTTATGAGGTTAATGAATGAAGTCTTGAGGGAATTCATCGGGAAGTTCGTCATTGTGTATTTGGATGATATACTGATTTACAGTAAATCAGAGGCTAAACATTTGAAGCATTTGGCTATTGTGATGAAGAAGCTACAACAGGAGAAGTTGTTGATAAATATGAAAAAATCTTCATTCATGAAGACATAGCTCATTTATCTGGGTTTTGTTATATCTGCAAATGAGTTGAGGATGGATCCAAATAAAGTGGAGGTAATTAAGAATTGGTCATCACCGAGGAATATTTTCGAGGTGAGAAGTTTTCATGGTTTAGCTAGTTTCTACCGGAAGTTCATCAGGAATTTCAGTGGAATTAGTGCATCGATGATGGATACAGTGAAGAAGCGGAATAAATATTTTCATTGGACAATAGAGGATGAGAAGAGCTTCAATCTGTTGAAGCGTAAGATCACGGAACAACTAGTGTTGGTGTTGTCGGATTTCCTGAAGACATTTCAGGTGAAATGTGACGCAAGTGGATTTTCCATAGGAGCGGTCTTGAGTCGGGAAGACAGACCAATTGCATATTTTAGCGAGAAGTTGAATGAGGCAAAGGTGAAATACTCCACGTATGATAAGGAATTTTACGCTATCATACAGACATTGAAGAAGTGTAGGCATTACTTGATCCCAAAAGAATTTGTATTGTACAGTGATAATCATGCATTATAGTTTGTGAGTCAACAAGAGAAGTTGAATCAGGAACATGCTAAATGGGTAGAGTATATGTAGAATTTCACATTTGTGATTAAGCATATTTCGGGTACTGCTAACAAAGTAGCTGATGCTTTGAGCAGGAAATGTTTGTTGTTGCGGGAATTCCAAGTCAAAACATTGGGTTTTGAAAATCTTAGGGACATGTATGCAGGAGATGCAGATTTTGCAGAAGCATATGAAGCAGCTGAGAATCTAGTTCTTAGAGACAGAAGCCCTTGGATAGATTATATGATCCAGGAGGGATTGTTGTTCAGAGGCAATCAACTGTGTATTCCAAATTGCTCCATGAGGGAGAACCTGTTGAAGGAGAAACACAGTGGTGGATTGGCCGGACATTTTGGCCATGACAAAAAATTTGCAAAGATGAATGAGTCATACTTTTGGCCAAGGATGCGAGCAGATGTCAAGCGATTTGTTGACAGGTGTAGAGTTTGCCAGCATTCGAAGGGGAGAAAGCAGAATGCAGGACTTTATCAGCCATTGCCCATACCGGAGAGGCCATGGGAGGCGATAAGCATGGATTTTGTATTGGGGTTTCCAAAGACACAAAGAGGTGTTGATTTAGTCTTTGTGGTAGTGGATAGGTTTTCTAAAATGGCACATTTTATTCCATGCCAGAAGACCAGTGATGCGACGCACATTGCAAATTTTTTTTCAAGGAGGTCATTCGACTTCATGGACTACCGAAAAGCATAGTTTCGGATAGAGACACTAAATTCATAGAGCATTTTTGGAGGACCTTATGGAAGAAGCTAGGAACTAACTTGGTGTTTAGTTCTGCTTATCATCCTCAGATGGATGGACAAACAGAAGTGGTCAACAAAAGTCTGGGAGATTTGCTGAGAAGCTTGGTGACAGAGCACCATAGCAGTTGGGATAGCATATTGCCGCAGGCAGAGTTTTCATACAACGATTCAGTGAATCAGAGCACAGGGAAAATTCCATTTCATATTGTGTATGGGACACAACCGAGAGGATTTTTTGAACTAAGATATTCAGAACAGACTGCGACTAGCAGCGCTAGTGCAGCAGAGTTCTCTGAGGCGATGAAAGAACTTCACAACAGGGTGAAGCAGCGACTGATATATTCAAATCAGGAATACAAGCACAAAGCAGATCAACATCGGAGACAACTTCAGTTTGAATTTGGCGATCTAGTTCTGGCACATTTGAGAAAGGAGAGGTTCCCGAGAGGAACATACAACAAATTGAAAATGAAGAAAATCGGGTCATGCAAGGTCCTGAAGAAATTCAGAGAGAATGCTTATGAGATCGAGTTGCCGGATGGCATCGGAATATCTCCGATATTCAATATCACAGATTTATACCCATACAAGGATGGAGAAGCAGAGACTAGAAATGAAGAACCAGTGATCCAGTGGATGAAACAATTTCCAGTTGCAGAGAAGCCGCAAATGGAATGTATACTGGACAAGAGAGTGGGTAAGAGGACCAGGCGAAAGCAATACTTTGAGTATCTGGTCAAGTGGAAGAATCATCCAGTGGAAGATGTCAGCTAGGAGACTGAAGCAGTGATACAGAAGCATGGACAGACCGTGCAGAAGCTCATGGACAGGAGCCCATGAAATTTTTCAAGCTGAGGAGTATGATGCAGGAGCATCATAGCACATCAAGCGAGCCAGCGTGGAGCGGGAGACAACTGGATAAGCCAACGCAAATTTTGAAATTTCCTTGGAAACTGTTGCGCAAATCTTAAATGAGTCATTTAAGAAGAGGCACCTTTGTATATTGTAATGGACCTTGAGCGGATAGCTCTCGTCCTTTAGATAGATAGTCGACATTTAATTTAGTTAATGTAGTTAGATAGGAATTTAATTCTAGATTTGATAGCCTAGAGTCCGAGAGGGAAAATAGATATAGACACCCTCACTTGTACATTGTAACATGATCAATTCAGGAGCAGGAAGAGAAGAGCAGGCAGATAATTGTATGAAGAACACCCATGTACAGATATTGAATTAATAGAAGAAACCTTGGATTCAATTTCATGGTTCGTGTTGTTTCTCTGTGTATTGATGTTATGCTCATGAATGTTTGCTTCCTGTCATGCATTTTCTTTTATATGATGTGTATGTGATTTCATGGTTGAATTGAAGTCTGAGAGGGAGATAGAATGAGTTTCAATTGTTTCTCTAATTGAGCTAGATGATTCCTGCAAGGAGTGCAGTCGAATTTGTCCGCAAGGAGTGCGTTGACAGAAGGGTTCAATTAGAGATAACCTTTGTTCTCATTCATCCAGAAGGTGCAGTTAGGCACAGTGCCATGCAAGGAGTGCGCAAGCCAAGCTAAGTCTTAGAGTTGCGATTCTGAGCAGGGTATTGGAAGACTGTTGCTGCAGGTGTGCGTAGAGTCAAAGGACTTCAACACAGAGGCATCGTTGAAGGTTTTCCGCAAGGAGTGCGCGTAAGGAGTTCAAAGGAAGGCTTGAGAAGTCGAGAACAAGCTCAGGAGGAGTGGAGCCTTCAAATCTATTGAAGGACTGCATAGGAAGTTTCACGTCAAGGAAATCTTCAAGGAGGTGAAATGACAATCAATATCTGTGGAGGGAATTCGTGATAATCCCGGCGACCATCAGATTTAGCAGGAGTTACAAATGGGTCAACACCAGTGAGCAGAGGAGAAGTCTCGGAGGAGTCATCAGGATATTAAGTCATCGGGGATTCCGAGAGTGCAGGAATCACGACATCAGGAATTGCGATCCACGATATCCCGAAAGGTTCAGAACCATCTATCATGTGGGACACGTGTCAGGAGATCCCGAGGAGTCGGGGTTCAGAGAATCGGGTTTTCCAAAGGTAAGAAACTCTCGCTCATTGGAATCGTGATCCGCGATATCCCGATGGGAGAGTTGTGTGGGCCACAACAGAAGATAGTGGGGGACAGGTGGCATAGTATCGGGGATCGGGAGAAGGTAAGTCCCGAATCCTTTGACATTAGGATTCGCGATCCCGCGAACTCCGAAATCCCGATCAAAGTGACGGGTGTGGAGAAGTCAATTCCCATGTGCGCATCGGATATTCAGCGCATCGGGTATCGGGAGTCGACATATCAAGGTGTTTGATATCGCTATTAGCGAAACCGCGATAAGAGAAGTCCCGATAGATACGGGAAGCAGTCAGTGTTGACTAAGGCATCGGGTCTCAGGGATTCGAGAGCCCGGAGATAGCCAATGAACTTGCGAAGCTGCGAGTTTTGATTTCCTGATCAGTGAACAAAGGGGAGTCGCGTGAAGAGAATCTGTGGGGTGAATATTTCCCAATAGGGAGATAGAAGAACCTTGGTGTTCTTCGGGCCGGGAGAGAAAGAAGATCCTGTGAGAGCAGACGTGCTCCCAGGAGTGCGGCTGCGTCAAGTTATTAACATGGTAGGAAAAATTAATTACCTAATAAATCTTTTACTTAATAATCCCTAAGTATATATACTACTAGGGTTGTTACATACACCCACCCTTCAGGAAACTTCGTCCCAAAGTTAAGGTATCTTATGGTACAAGGAAAAGAAACATGGTTCACACATTCATAACAATTAACCGACATTATCAGTAAGTAAGTCAAGAAAAATCATACATACTAGTGTATATGTACAAGAAATGCATGTGTAGCTAGTACATACAAATCTTGTGCAAGTACTAATAATCAAAACTGTCATCCTTTAGTAATTTATGTATGCTTCCAATCTAGTCAGCAAGACTAGTCTTTTATAAAGACAACAAACCAATCAATTGTTTGAGAAATCCTTTAATTACTATTATCCAATTCAACAATGTTATTTTAAACAACTGTGGTTTAGTTACAAAATTATGAATATTCATATATACACATTTATCTTTTTTTTTTTTGAAGGGAAAACATTAAATACCACCACAAGACAGATCTTCATACCTTCTCAACTATTACTACTCATCCTTCCTCCCTAACCTACTTCCATCTCCATTCCTATCCTTCCTCTGCTAGACTATCTTGGAGCGTCAACTATATTGACCTAACTCCAAATAGAACCCGTAAGAGGAAGTGTCGCTATCTCGACCAAGCTTCCCTAGAAGACATCTGACAGTCATCATCACATGTCTTGGGGAGCGTGAACTAACACCATCCTCCCATGACTTCATGTTTTAGAGTATACACGGTGGGAAATGCCTCCAACCCTCCTAACAAGACTAGGGTCCACACCCTACAATGGAGGATACATGGTGGGAAATGCCTCCACCCCTCCTAACCGGACTAGGGTCCACACCCTACAATGGAATACACAGTGGCACCGTGTTGCTAGGGGTTTTGTCATCGTTTATTTGGTTTTGGGCAGTGTCATCACTTGAAATCATGCACTGGTCCACATATCATAGCAATGCATCCAAACCAATATAAATTCCACATACAATATTCATACCATAATGTTTCTCGGTTAGTGGTCCTGATATCCACTTTCATCATGATTATCCCTTGGATATTTCATAGCCCTTAACCTGCAGATTAGTCTGTAACACAAACTCATACATTTCTATGCATTATCATCATGTAATTGCATACTATCATCATTTCAATTTGGTATCCCTGTATCGATAAATTAACATCAAATTTTTCCAATTAGAAATATATCTCATACTATCCCATAATTCAATTTTGACACCCATTCATAAGATTATCATTTACCCAAAATAGATTGCATAATATGCAACATCATCCTAATAGCATTTAAACATTCATTAAATTCACATTCTCACAATATGTCGCATCATATACATCATCATCAATAACATTTAAACATTCGTAAAGTTTACATTCACATAATAGATCACATTACATACATCATCATCAATAACGTTTAATCATTCATAAAAGTTCATACATTTAAAGTTTAGGTGTACCACTTAATAGTTTCATTGTGACTAGAAAATAAAGTATATAGGCCTCAGGTAATCCTGGCTATCTAAGTCAAAAGGTGGTGTTACATACACCCATCCTTCGAGAAACATGTTCTCGAGGTGGT
>ML785896.1:666990-683556 GCA_009831015.1 Picea engelmannii | reverse complement strand
TTAACCCTTTCCATGAGCAATCTCCTCAATATATAGGAGAAGATAGATTAGTTACTTGGATAGGGAATGATCCCAAGATATCTGGAATGCCAGCACCTGAATAACCATTCGAAAGCCAACTCACCCTTCTAGAAGATTCCCTTATAGAAGGTTCGAGATTCTTATCTTTTTCCCCTTTAAGAACATGTTCGCACCCTAACAATGAGTACAGTGAGAGAAGTTTGCACCCCAGCTTAATGTAGCCTGCGAGAAACAGGCATTCTCGCAGGTGAATATATAAGTAGCCTGCGAACATTCTTCAAAGTATGAATTCTGGAAGAAGATAACTGTAACTTTTCTCAAGAAAGTGTTCTTGGTAAAGAGCTTGGTTTTCCATCATCATAACATCATCATGACATCATCAAAATGACCAAATTTGTGGATAACACCCCTGGAACCCCTACCCCTACTCGTTGTTCCTTGAGATGGTCGTGGACCTATCTTCGTCGTTGGTGATGAACGAGATGCTGCACTCGCTGCCATTGAAATACCTACAGCTACTGTCCTTGGCATGACTCTGTTACCATATGGCGGTGGCCTTGGGCCCCCTCCCCTAGGAAATTTCCTTGGGGCCTTCCCTACAAATCCAGGACGATGCGAAAATGTCGGTCTTGTACCCCCGGTTAAGTTCATGTGTTCCTCCGCATAATGCGCATTTTCCACCGCTTCTGCTACTGAAGACAGTTTCCACATCCGCACCATAGCTCTTATCTTAGGGTTCAATCCATAAACGAAGCACTCTACCTGTCATTTCTCATTGTCCATATACGAAACATATTTGACTAGTTCCATAAATCTGATCTCATATTCTTATACAGTTACGTTTCCATGTACTAAGGCATGAAATTCCCCTACCTGTTGTTCCTCATAGTACGATGGTAGATATTTCCTTCGGAACCTCTCCTCGAAAATTTCCCAAGATATTGTGTCTGGGGTAAGGTGCAGTTGTCTTTCCAGGTTTCCCCACCAGTTCAAGGCGTTGTCTCTTAACTGAAAAATTGTGATATTCTCCTTTGAGTTGGACGCATAGTCCCTTAAGGCAAAACACCTTGTCATGCCTTCCAACCATGCTTCCGCGTGTTCACTGGCGCAAACCTTGGAAAAATTTGGAAGTTTGATCTTCTACAATTCTCGCATGATGTCTTCGGGTGGAGGTCCTCCCCCTGAATCCCTTGACGCTTCTGGATTACCCATTCCAAACGGTGGGGGTTCCACTTCAGTCCCTGCTAGTTGTCGCCCCTTTAAAGTCTCATTAATGGATTCGAACGAGCGCAGTATGAGGGCTAGTTTGGGCGATGGTGGTGGTGGCGCTGGCGGTGTTGGTGGTGCTTGCGACGATGCTCCCCTGCCTCGGCTCCCTCGAGTCCTGACCATCCTATATGCTTTAACCTGCATCAACCAAGTTGTCAGGGTGAGTTCGAGGATGTTTCAAATTGGTGCTACTCAAACTAGAAACAGGGTTAGGTGTAATTTTTATTTACTTGTCTGTAAACAGACATTACTCCTTTAGGGGATTGGCTAGGTTAGGATTAGGATTAAGCGTCTAAGCTTGATTTCTTCGCTCCTATGAAAAAGATATTGGTTCCCTTTCCCTATAGCTATGCTAGTCTTGCGCCATAATCGCCAATTCCTATGCTTACCCTCCTAGTGCATATGTCGCCTCCTCCCCGCCTGTCCCAGTCTAAGTCCTTTTAACTTTTCGCTTACGACTAAATATCCTTCGGTGCCTGACTTGGGAGATTTTCCTTGGCATGTAGTGTTGGCGTTGTCGAATTCCGCATTGAGATTTAGCGTTGACTTGACTAGTGGAATGGAGTGGAGGGACTTGGTGCTTGGCTCGATGAGTTGTGTGTAAGGTCTCATGAGCCTGACACTTGGATAATCGAAGATTATTCTTCAGGCTAGTACCTTGCTATTATTGACAATTAAACTATTTATATGCAAATTTATTTGTAAAAGTGATATGTGTGGCACATTGGTGTTATTGATCTTCTTTAGGCGCATCACTTGGTGGGTGGTCGCGGGTTCAAAACCCATATACTCCCCCAAATTTTAATCTCTCCAAAATAATTTTTATTAGTATCGTAATGTTATGTTTAAATATTATTAAATATGTTAATGTTAATAACACATTAATTACTTAATTACTGTTATTAATTATTATTATTAATTACTTTGGATAAAATTAAGTTTAGAAAGTAAATACTTAATTTCTATGAAAAAAAAATTGACATTCAACGAGATTAGAAATTTAAATTTAATTATTAAAATTTAGATTTAAAATTAAAATTAATTATTTAAAATGCAATTAAAGTAAATTAATAAAAATGAATTAGTAAAAGAATAAAATATAATATAATATAAAATATATATATATCTCTACAGTCGGGCAGTGGGTCCTCGCATGAGGCCCACGTGCCCCCTCCTTCCCGCTTGCTCTTCATACCTAACCCTAAAACCCTACACCTGCTAGCTCTTCGAACCCTACGCGTCCTTCCTTTGCCGCCTCCTTCTCATCCACCGATACCTTCCTCGCATCCTCCTCCTCCTCTTCCTCTTAGTTCATATAGGATGAATTGGAAGAAGATGAAGGGACTGGTGTTGGCAGCGATTGCAGGGCTTCTCATGTAAGTTCTCGCAAGTTTTCGGCGAACGAGCGGTGGGAAAAGAGATTCCAGAGGGTAAGGAATCAATTACGGTTAAATTTAATTTCTCAGTTGTGTGCATTTACACCCTCCGTTCCCACTTACTCAGTTGATAAATACCGCTGGGTTTTGTTTAATGGATTTCAATCTTTAGGTTATCATGTAAATCTCTCCAAGAGTAAATTGACCCAAATTTATCATACAAAATCCTTTAATGGTTCTATTAGCTTACAACATTTTTTTTTCGAGCAGTTTGGATACGAGGATTTAGTGTGCTTAAGTTTGAGCTCAGCCAATGTAGCGTTGAGCTTTTCTTTTTGGACATTTAACCTCAGAAATGAAGGGAAGTGCATTCGAGTGGTTGGTTCTCAGTCTCTTGATTTTGTGGCACCTGGAAATGACCTTTTGCCTTGCAGTTGACACTGGTTGCCCCCTTGAGTTTGGCAACTTGAATTTCACAAAAGTAAGCTCTGCATGCTGTACTCCAGACAGAGGAAGATGTTGTCGATTTGTAAATGCTATAGTAGCCATTTCTATGTCACGATACACAAACGTCACAGGCGACCTTGCAGTTCCTTCATCGTCTTTTGAGATTTGTCTCAAGAAAATATCAGACACATTGCAGTTAAATGGAATTTCACCCAATGAAATGGCATTCTGTGGCTTGGGTACAAATATTACTGCTAATTTTCATTGCAAAGGTCGTACAAATGTTGAGGAGATGGAGGGAAGGCCGAGTTTTAGGGAAGTGCAGCTGAGCTGTGTGCAATTACTATCATCATCTGATAATTGCAGAGAATGCTTGAATGCATGTTTTACATTTCTTCATAACCTTGAAGGTGTAGAGGATAATGTGACTTTAAGTATATGCAGAGATGTTTTTCAGAGCGGGAGAAGCTTGCATATAAAGATCACCTCATAGTCTTTCTGAAGGACCTGAAATGATTGCAACCACCATCAGAGGCGCAAGAGATTTTGAATTCACTGCACAATATGGTGCCCACCAAAGAAAACGTTGGCGCCGCCAGCAGCAGCGGGCTTCAATAGAGGCTCGAGGCATTTGTCCATGAGAATGATATGCTGAGGGTTCAGAATTTGATGTTGGTGAAGGAAATTGATGGAAGCAGGAAGGAGAATGAGCGACTCAGATCGGAGAATGCGGCTTTGGCTCTTGAGTTGCAGGGATTCATAGGCTCGCTGTCGCCGGATCTTGCGAGGCCAAAGATGGAGGAGGAGGAGGAGAAAGTGACAGAGAATTCTCCTTCTTCTGTCAGTGATGGTTGTTTGAATTTTGACATGGCCAAGCGTATTCTTGCTACGCTGGAGGAGCTCCCTGTGTACGTCAGTTGCATTGACCCTAACCTGCGGCACATCTAGTCTGTTGAATCTCTTAGCGATTTCAACAAGGAGGTAGGAGTATGATCACCAAGATTTGAACTTTAGGTTGATAGCTATCTCAAATTACTACAATACCATCACCTAACAATGAAAATCAATTTATAATAAAACAAGAGGTTTTGTGTTTTTCCCTTTTTGATTTCATTTAATGAATCCATCAACGATTTGACCAAGAAGGCAAGCCTGGGAACCCTTGCTAAGTTATTTGCATTTTTTGCAACTCCAGTCATATTCTGAGACCTTGAATTTACATTAAACCAGGAATTTTAGTATTTTTACCCTTTAGAATTTATTTAAAATAAAATAAGTTCCTAATTTTAGTATTTTACCCTTTATAATTCATTTAAAATAAAGGAAGTTACGACAAATACAAATTTAAAGTTATTGAGTTTTCCAGCATGAAAGAACCAATATCTGCATTATTTTCACCAGATTTCCCCCTCTTTGTTAAACTAGTGGGCTTTACATTCAACTTAAATCCCATGGATAAGGAAAATATTTGCTATCGAAATCACCCAGGAGATTTGCACCTAACTTCATTGAGATACACTACCTAGGACAAAGACAAACTGCATAGACTGAGTTAACAATGAGATATCATAAATTTCCTTCCTCCTCTGTTTAGATACACCATGGCCATATTATTTAACATCAATTAATTCTACAAACAAAACAAAAAAATTCAATAATTCCTTTTATGTTTACACATAAGCATTTTAAATTGATCAACGAATAATAAAATTTTATAACAAAATAAAACAAATACACAATTTAAATTACCTTGGTCTGATGCTAACCCTCTGCTTTCCACTTGCCTTGTTGACCGCTGCTGAACTGTGTAAACACTGCCCAAAACTTGTTCCACCCTGCCAACTAGGACAACTTCCTAGCTCCAGGATATCATATGGATATCCTGGCCCCCGTGCCCAAAACCCCCAGCAAACCGGTGCCCCCTGAACGAATCCTCTCGACTCCAGAACTCAACTCTCCTCCCTGCAAATCCAAGAGAGCCCCAAAGAAAAATAATAATCTCGTAGAATGATCCCCTTTCCTCCGTAACCTCCCCCCGGCTCATATCCCTCCTTCACCGCCCTTTTCTCATTTACTTCCTTACCTACACTTAGTTAATTCCCCTTATCCTTTCATTTATTATTTTATCATTTCGTAATTAATATCTTATCCCTTTCTGTGTACGTAACCTTTTTAATTTAAGCAATATAACTTATTAATCTTTTAAATTTAATACCCATGTTATTGAATGTAATAGGTAGTTAATTAATTAATTAATTAATCAAAATTATAACCTTTAATTAATTAATAAATACTTAATTAATATCATTAGACCAATCTTGGTTTAGTTATTAACATGATAGGAAAAATTAATTACCTAATAAATATTTTACATAATAATCCCTAAGTATATATACTACTAGGGTTGTTACAGTAGACAAAGGGAAAGTCCCATGAGGCGTATTTTTCAAGGCACCAATGATAAGAACCTCGAGATCGAAAACAGAAAAGAGTCAGGAAAGTAACCAGAGGAAAGGTGACACCGTGGGGGAAGAAACCAGAGAACCTCATAATGTGGTGCAAGAAACAGTGAGCCCCAATGGGGCTGAAGGGTGCAACCCATGAAAACCAAAGACAACAATGATACCCAAGGTAATAGTGGATGATCCGCAAATGCAACTCTACAAGGACCAGATGAAGATGCATGCGCTAATCTGAAATTTTATGGGGTTGTGGCCAATAGAAAGAACGTTGCACAACTGGATTAAATATCAATGGAATCCAAGCGGAGAAGTGGATCTCCACCTGGGATTGAAAGGATTCTTTACAATAGTTTTTATGAACTTGGAAGATAGGGATAAGATCTTTGAGTGGGGGGGGGGCATAATTCCTCGCCTCAGCAGGACTGTACATGCAACCATGGAAGAAAAACTTCTCCACAGAAAAATAAACCTTCAAAAATGTGCCTGTATGGTTGAGACTTTACTCTTTCTCGTTAGATTATTGGCTAACCTCCACCTTTGAAGCATTATGGAACAAACTGGGAAAATACGTGAAGACATCAAAAGCAACCCTAAAAGGACGATACACCTTCTACACAAGAATCTGCATAGAGATGGATGTATCGGGGGCACTCCTAGAAGCCATAAGCCTGAAATTCAGGGACAAGGAATGGATACAAAACATTTACTATGAGAAGATCCCCTTCATATGTCGGATATGCCTAGAACATGGGAACCTAATAAGAGAATGCCTGATCATCAAAAAACAAGAAGCAGAGAACACCAAACTACATCAGGACGAAGATGGGTTTATAAAACCAAACCACAGGAACAGAGCTAACAAGAAACAAAGTAAAACCCCAACAGGGAGAAAATCAAAGGTTAGGAATAAATCAGAAGGACGAGACAAGACCAATAGAGAGGAGGAAGGAGGAAAGGAAAAAACAAAAGCTAAAGAAGCTAGGGAACAAACTACCAATGAGGATATAGATAGCCCAAGAAAGGGGATGGGACAGGGGGGTAGCACAACTACTCTGGATGAAGAAACAAGAGATACCCCCACTCCCATGTAGAAGGCAGATGGAGACACGGAAATGAATCCAAGCGAGATAGGAACAGAAGACCCTGATCTCAGAGACATCATGGAAAGGGAAGGGATCGACCTCCCAAACATACTGGAACAATGGAAAAGGCATGGCATTGATAATTTACCAGCAGAGCAAATATATCACATCCAATACCTGTTTCTCCTAAGGGAGGAAGCCAAATCTATAGGGCTCAAGAACACACACAGGGAGATAGGACACCTAGGAGTCAAAGAAGGCGAAGGACAACCGCAACTCTCACTCAAGCAGACGAGAAGGAAAAAAGGCATGAAATCAAATAGCGTAACTCTCCAGGAACTAGGAGATCTAGTGATAAACTTAGGTAAGATCAAAAATCTCTTCCCTAACTCCCCCCACATGTTTAAATAAAGATTATAACATGTAATATAAGAGGCCTAAACAACCCATGAAAGTAGAGAATTCTTAGAAATTGACTTAGGAAGGAACAATCAGACCTCTGTTTCATCCAAGAGACAAAATGTAGTGTAGAGAGAATGGAAACAATCGGGAAAAAACATTGGAGCAAGTACAATATGGTGGTTGTCAATCGACAACAAATGGTAGGAGTGATCCTCACATTGTGGAACCCACAAGTGATGAACCTAATAGCACCCGAGGCTACCAGGAATACACTATCGGTTAACATGAAAATCATTGGGAATACAGAGATGATCCTATGCACTAATGTGTATGGACCCCAGTTGCTAGAGGAAAAGAGAATAATGCTTCTAGACCTAAAAACCCGCTCCAACAACCTCCACTAGATCCTRGCAGGAGACTTCAACATCATCACATCACTTGTGGAAAAAAAAAGAGGCTCCAGGAGGTTGGATAGAGATGTGGAATATTTCTCAACATTCATTAACACAATGGAGATGGTGGACATCATAACCAATAACARACACTTCACTTGGAACAATAAACAAATAAATCAACATCAGGTTACGACAAGACTGGACAGATTCTTGGTGTCAGAATCCATCATTATGTAGGAGTTAAATTTATATTGCAGCATCCTTCCCTGGGGAGGTTCTAATCACTGGCCAATCCAATTGGAAGTAGACTTCCCAACCACCCCAAAGAATAGACCATTCAGATTTGAGAAATTCTGGATTGAACATCCCACCTTCAAGGAGAACATCAACCAGTCGTGGCGGGAGGAACAACCAGATCAAGGTACATAGATGTTCAAACTATTTAACAAACTAAAGTACATCAAATATAATCTTAGGGAGTGGAACAAGGAAATCTTTGGCAACATAAACCAAGAGAAGGAAAATATTGAAGACAAAATGAGAAATCTCCAGGAAGTGTGCATAGCGGAGGGCTACACAGAGGAATGAAAAAAGGAAGAGATCCAAATGACCCAGGAATGGGAAGGAAGATGCCAGCAAGAATAAATTCTATGGCACCAAAAATCCCGAATCATATGACTAAAGGAAGGAGAGGGGAACACCAAGTTTTTCCATAGAACAACCATTGCTAGAAGAGCCCACAACAAAATCCTGAAAATTAAGGATCAGGATGGGATAGAGCGAGAATCCCACAAAGAGATAGAGAATACCTTAGTAAGCCACTTCCATGGGATAGCACAGGAACCCAACAAAGATCGATCGAAGGCCATTCAAAGGATTACGCAACACATCCCCAGACTAATCACTGAGGAACATAATAACAACCTAAACAAACCCATAGCTAAGGAGGAAATTGATCAAGTAATCCAGGAGATTCCCAACGTGAAATCCCTAGGCCCAGATGGTTTCACAGTGGAATTCTTCAAATCCTATTGGGAAGTGGTCAAACACGATGTGTATAGGGTGGTGGAGGACTCTAGGTGGTCGACCTCCATCCTAAAAGTGTTAAACACCACAATGATTACTCTAATCCCCAAAGAACATGAAGCAAGGACCCTTGACCAATACAAACCCATAGCATTATGCAATGTGGTTTAAAAGATAATCTCTAAAGTCATAGCCAATAGATTGAAACCCCTCCTACCCAGACTGATTTCCCAAGAACAGATGGGTTTTGTGGAATGTCGAAAAATCATGGACAACATCATCCATGCTCATGAGCTAATTCACACCTTGAAAATCCAGAGGAGAGGGAGGATGATAATACAACTAGACCTAGAAAAATCCTATGACAAAATCAACTGGCACTACATGGTTAAGATTCTGGAAGATTTCGGTTTCTCCCAACACTGGATCAACTAGATTATCAGCCTAGTCTCAACTACAAGTTTATCGCTCCTGATAAATGGAGCCCCAACCAAGACCTTCTGGCCTACTAGGGGCATCAAACAAGGAGACCCCCTATCCCCATTCCTATTCATCATGATGATGGAATGTCTCAGTCGAAGCATTAAAAGTGCAACAACAGTAGGAGAAATTACAAGCATCAAACCTTTCAAAAATTGTCCTACTTCCACACATCAACAGTTTGTGGATGATACTTTACTCCATGGCATACCCACGGTCAAGGAAGAAAAAACTTTCAAAAGGATCTTAGAAGAGTTTGGGGAAGCCTCAGGAGTCGATATCAACCATTCCAAATCGATGATCTACTTTTTCAACACCAACCCTGCTATCCAACAGAACCTGGAAAATATTTTGGGCTTTGAGCGCAAAACTCTCCCAACTAAATACTTGGGCATCCACCTGACTGAAAATTTTTACAAAATGGAAACCTGGGAATGAGTGATCAACAAACTATAGGAGAGGGTTAAAAACTAGACGTACAGATCTCTCAACCTAGCGGGGAGACTGGTACTGACCAAGTTGGTTCTGCAAGCAATTCCAACCTACATGATGTCAGTATTTCCCACCCCTAAAGGGATACTGCAAAAAATAAGGACCATCCAAATGGAATTCCTATGGCGAGGAGTGGAAACTAAGAAAAAATGGGCCTTGGTGGCTTTGGAGAAGGTTTTCAAGCCAAAATGAAAAGGAGGACTAGGGTTACAAGATCCACAAGTAACCAACGAAGTCTATGGGGAGAAACTATGGTGGCAATGGGTTAAAGAAACTTCTACCCCATGGGAAACCCTCTGGAAGGCCAAGTATGCCCCGAACATAACTGAACATGACCAAATTCATTTTATGGGCACCAGGGAGGGATCAACAATCTGGAACCTAGCCTCATGCAATAAGACCTGGGCCCAGACACATAATTTCTGGGAAGTAAGGAATGGTAAAACAACCCGATTCTAGGAGGATGCCTGGCAATAGGAACCCAAGATGGGAAATCCAAACAAGGAGGAAATCCAACAGGACATGATCGCGCAAGGAAAAACCAACGTCCACCACTATTGGAAGCAAGCAACAGATCAAAATAGATGGAGAATCTGGGATAATTTCAACTCCCAAACTAGCGATCGGACCACAACCATTGTGAAAGAGGTGGAGGAGGAAATGAGGAAAAAGAAAATTGCAGTCTCGGATGAAGAAGACCAATTAAGATGGGGTCAGAAAAATGGTGGGGAATTCAATTTGAAGGAATCTTGACATTATATCGAGGAACAAGACCAAGAATATCCAGCGCAACTATGGGATAAGCTCTGGAGTAGCCCCCAGTGGCCAAAAATAAAAATCTTCAAATGGTTAGTACCTCACAACCAAATTCTAACCTGGGAAAACCTAAGAAAAAGGGGCTTCATAGGTCCATCACGGTGCCACATTTGTCAAACCAATGAGGAAACAACAAATCATCTCCTCAATGAATGTAGTTACACAACAGAGATCTGGGACTGGGCGGCAGGTATTTTTCAACAGTCTAATAGGACCCGAGGTAACATCTGCACAACCATTAATAACTGGAAGGTGAGGTGAATCTATGTTGGACTCTCATTCCGGGGATGATCATATGGACAATATGGAAAGAAAGGAACTACTGCATCTTCAAGAATGAAAGCCTTCTGGAATGGAAAATCAAAGAAAAAATAATCTCCATGGCAAGAGAAACAGTGCAAATCCGCAACTACCAGAATGGGAATGAGAAACTTACAGGACAAGACTCTAGAGTCCTAGAATTGTTTCACCTAAAATATGGGCTCAACCGTACCCAAACATGGTGACGAAGACTGCAAATCCAACTAGGTGAGCACAACTGGAACCCCCCTCCAGTAGGGTCACTCAAGTTGAATTTCAACAGGGCAGCAAAATGAAACCTAGGCATGACAAGAATGGGTGGGGTTATCAGGGATAGTGGTGGAAATATAATCCGACTGTACGCCGACAACATGGGAAATTCAACTAACAATGTCGTAGAATTCAGAGCCTTGGAGATAGGACTCAAGATCTTGAGTTGAGAAAGGATGACAAACACAATCTTGGAAGGTGACTCTACTCTAGTAATAAACACAGTGAAGAGACTCCAAAATGGTACCAAAGTGGGAAAAGTTTAGAAACATTGGCGCTTGGCACACTCCCTGCAAAAAATCCAGGAGAATCTGCAAAAGATGAACACAGTGGAGTTGTGTTGGGTACACAGGTCAACAAATGGTCTGGCGGATATAATCGCTAATGAAGGGGTTAGCAAGGAAGAATCGGATTTAGACACCACCTGGAGCAACATCCCAAACGGTCAATTCAGAACAGACTGCACATAACTAGTGACAAAATACAACGGCGTAGGCTTAAGTACGGAAGGTCACATCGAGAGGAGTGATGCTAGGCCAATAGGAGGGCACGACGAATCCAAGAAAAATATTCATGGACAACACCCAATTACAAGTGATAATGAGGGATCTGAACACACACAAAATGGAGGTATGACCTCAAGGTCACATCAGTAGAAAGAAGTGCAAGGTTAAGGTAGGGAAAATTACAAAAGGGACTCAGCAGGCCAGGAGTGACGTAGGAAAAAAGTTGTTACCACACACCAGTCGGATCACACATGTTTGAAGAACAGGTACGGTGAAGAGAAACTCTTATTACACAACGATCAGGGACAAAGGTCAGCACATGGATAATGGATGGACTGTCATGGTCACACATACCATAAAAGGGAAAAAGGACGGGAAGGACCACCTCTACGGGAAGACTATGATTGCAAGGACAAGCCCGCAGTAGGAGAACTTCCATAAGAGGCAAAACACTAGGAATCGATGCAGTTGGACAAAGCGCAACAACATAATCCATCATAAAAACAAGGGTCCAAAAATAAAGAACCCCTGGGTAGATAGGAACAGGAGGAGAATTCAGGGAAAGAACCGCCACAAGCTAGCCAAGATGGTGCGTATGAAGAAAATGCACATCAAAAGAAACACCCATATGGACGAAAATCCGATAAGCCAGAGGAAAATTTCAAGGATGGAGAAAGTAGCCTGAGACGCCAAGGACACCTTCCAGGCATTGGTCGAACTGAAGGGTCAAGCGACCATCACCATATGGGAGAAGGAAATCAATGCCAAGCATAAAGGCAAATCCTGAGAGGAACTGAGACAGGAAGCAGAATGGATAACGGACCCAAGGACCACACAGTCCAGGGAAACACTTTACCACAAGACGGTAGAGATGGCCTAGAGGACAAAGATGTTAATAGCCAAAGTGAGCACAGAAAATAAAGATGCCAACCGAAAGGGTAACAAGGCACAAAAAAAAGTACTAAAAGAAATCTTGAGCCGCCTCAACATCCTGGACACCAATACAAAACGAATTGCAGAGGACTAGAAGAATCAGAAGGAGAAGCTGGAGTGAATGGCTGCCCAATTCCACTTATACTTGCACTGCGTACACCATATGGATATTACTCCTACTAATGGGAATGGAGCACCAACCCGGATCAGGAATACCCACATGGTGGCCCAGCAGGAGGAGAGAAAGGACAAGGAAAAAGAAGGGAAGAAGAATCTCATAACCCTAGACTAGCGCTAGGTAACAACTGATCATGGAATATTACTGGGTCAAGCCTAATTGTTGTCTTGTGTTTTTCTTTAGTTTTCTAGTTTTGTTATGGTTAGCCTATCAAAACTGAATATGACAGTACTGGACCAATTTCCCAATGTGGCAGTCCAAATATACCCCTATGATATCTCAAAGAATGCAAATCTGAAACCCCGGGGCTGGTTTCCTTTTTGGCAGACCAGTGAATTTCGGTTTTTGTATATTAGCATTTCTTAGTAATAAAGATACTCACACTCACTTACAAAAAAACAAACAAACATTTTTTTATACTTTATAAAAGTATTTTTATATTAAGTGATTTAATAATGTCTTAATTAAATACCCTTTTAAAAATATCACATCAATATATACTTTTACTTCTGCTTTATCCACAAATAATATATAAATCTATGCACCTTTTATAACTTTGAATATGGCCTTAAGATTATTTTTATAATATCCCTTCGATAATTAATTTTTGATGTACCAGGTATGCAGTTTTGGATAATTAATTAAGATATTTTTTTATAATTAATTAAGATTATTTTGGATGTACCAGTATGCAGTTTTTTTTTTTAATAATTGGTCTTTTGTCTTGCTTTTACTTCTTGTAATTTCTTTTAATGGTTTCTCTCTTATACGTTTTGCTATACCTTGTTTTTTTAATAATCTTTTTGCAATATATTATATATATTACTTATCTTAAAATAAAAAGGTACCTTTAAATACTTTTTTTTACTTTTTCCCTTTTATTTAAAAAACTTCAAATACTCATACTAACTTCAATTACTCAATAATAAGTCACCTTTTTACACTTTGTGGTAACTTTTATGAAAAACCCATTTTATTTTTTACTAAAGCCACTAAAATATACTTTTTCTTAATAATAATATATTTTCTTTTAAAATAAGATATTAATATTATCTATTTTCCTGGGCCCTTTTAATAAACTTAGTAACTTTTTCTTTTAATGAATGATCGTGACCTTTGATGTGAGGTTTCATTTGGGATTCCATTTTTGACTTATTTAACTTATATACTTCACTTTTACTCCTTGTAAAGTTATGGAGATTCACCTTTTACTCCTCCTAACTTCTTGGTAATTGTTGGTCAACTAACTACTACCCTCCTGGGTAGGATATTTCACCTTTGTATTTAATAGTTTGACTTTATAATTTTCTTACATAACTTTTATATTGAAACACTTTGATTTTTTTTTCCTTTTATTCATAAACCAGTTATGTATGTATTTTGAATTTGCAGTGGAATATCTTCAACGAAATTATGAGTTTTTATATGGCCAAAGGCTTGAGTTGGTCAAAGACCCTAACTTCAGAGACACTCTGAAAAACAATTGTTGGCTAGTAGCCTGTAATCAGGGGAATGCCCAATAAGGGGATCTGATACCAAATGAGACGAACAAAGTACGTCACGCACAAATAATCCAAAATATCTGGAATATAGTAATCAAATCCATACGAACAATATATATATATATATATATATATATATATATATATATATATATATATATATATATATATATATATATATAAGAACGAATAGTGAGATGATTACAAATGAGAATGAGGGCTTTCTTATACACCCACGAGGGTGCCCTTAACCAATAGTCATGTCCTTTGAGACATGTCATTTCATTATTAATAATTATTATTTATCAATTATCATTTAATTATTATGTTATTAATATCTATTTTATATGTATATTTATGTTCATAACACAAAAATGGGTCACATAGGGCATGCCCTTGTGGTTATGAAAGGAGTTGTAGCTATCATTGAATATCCACTAAATACTAATAGTATCGATGTTTCTTTTGAAGATGAATAGGTTTACACATTTTAAGAATCTCACATTTTGAAGATAGGAAGAGATTTAATGTAGATATAATTCAGGATGGATGGTTGTCTAGATAGATTGGGAGTTTGTCGATCTTAGGAATTATACCCTTATTAGGGTCATGATCATGAGATAGCTATATGGAGTACTATGGATGTAACTCAACATGGATGGTGTCCAATAATTCAGGAGTTCAAGAAGGTGGCATTCGGGAACTTGAGAATTCAACTTGGGAGATACACCTATATGAGGATTATGAGGCATCTTGATGGAGCTCTACCTGGTCCAAACTCTGTTTCAAATAATAAGTTTCCAGAGAACATTTTGGTTTTTATACTTTTTTTTTTTTTTTTTTCGATCAATATGTGTTTGATATCAATGATTTGTGTTTTGAGTGCTATAATACTTAAAAACTAGTGTTAAAATATAAGTTTTACATGTGTTATAAAGTCACCTTAGCTACTTGGGCTATAAAAGTTAGGGTTTTCATTACTATTAGATTTTAGGTTGTTGAAAAAATAAGACCTCTCGAACTCTTTACAAGAGAGGTGAATATCATTGATTTAAAGTGAAGTATTTTTGTAATATAATAGTGTGCGCATGTTTGATTATGTTCATATGTTTCTTATGTTTAGATTATTCACAAAACCCTAACTAGGGTTTCATGACTTAATCTTCATTGTCATTTTTTGACATTCCTTTTGTCACTTTTGTAAATCCTTCAATCTTTTTCCCAATTTTTCTTAAGGGGGGAATGTTAGGATATTTTGAAATTAAGAGGTAATATAAGCTCATCTTGTTCTAATGTGATTTTAATTATGGTGTTCTTTTAGTGTGTTTCTTTAGTGTGATTTTGTACTTTATTAACCCATTGGTCATGATGATTTCCTATACGAGCAATCCAACCGTTCAACATCTCCTCGATATTAACAACACTTGGTATGTGGCTTAACATCATGTTGGTCCACGATCTATATTTAAAGAGCACAGAAGATCGTTTGTAGAGAGATAAAAATGAGATATGTTTAGATGTAAATTAATCTTTAAAGAGCACTAAATATCATTTGTCGAAAGGTCAATATGAGAGACGTGTAGATGTAAATAATCTTTGCATTAACAACATTCCTTTAGTGCTCTACATTATTTTTTCTCTTTTAGATTTTTTAACCACACAAATATTGGTGACAATATTTTATTTGTGTGTGAGTGAATGTATTCAAGGTGTTCACACCTGTATGATTATACATGTTTCTCTAAAAAAGGGTTGTAAGACAAACTTGAAAAATATTATTTTCCATGAAGCACATCAAGTATCTAATTTATATTGTTTATGACATAGGATTTCATGTCAACCTCAAGAAAATATAGGTTATTTGTCACTAGCCTACCTCAACAATCATCATGTAGATTTTTAGTTTCCTCAACTTGGAAAAGGTTTTTCAACAATTTGTATTGTGTTTTTCTCACATTTTATGCCCCCTCAAGCAGGGATTTTTGAGGCAACAAAAAAATTGTATTCAAGGGGACCCAAGAGAAACTACATGTTTTCAAAGAACTTAAGTGTCATGACATTTTTCTATGTCAACCCTGTATTTACTTTATATGCACTAGCATTTTAACAACGAAACATGCTTTTAAGTATGCCATGAGAGTAGTATTGATTCAATTCAAACATCCTATCACATTTCACTCATAAACCTTCAATTACCTCACTCAATATTATTCTTCCTAGGGTTTGAGTATTGTATGTAATTGTTCAATTCATTCACTAATGAAAATGCTACATACTAGTTAAGGAGACTATTATACACTTTGACCATAACCCTTTGTAGTTTTTGTAGACACATAGTGAATTGTAGAGTGATAACAACTCAAATGGATGGATTTCCAGCAACAATTTCACAAATTGATCAAGCACAAGCAAGGTGAAACAAACAAAAGTGAATATTGTATAAAGTTAACCTCTACTCAATGCAATGGTTGTGATCCTAGATACATGATGATCACAACATGTTAATCCCTAATATTGGCTCATTACCCCTTAATTGGGGCATATTAGATTAGTAATGATATTTTATTTATGTCGTCTTTAGGCCATTAGTTGTAATTTATATTAGTAAT
>ML785896.1:639381-663670 GCA_009831015.1 Picea engelmannii | reverse complement strand
GTGCCGAGCTACCAAAGGGGCTGTAACCGGCTTCACAGCCGGATAGGTCGGATCCGTCCCTACGGACAGATTTTGCTTATAACAGGAGGCATTATCAATCTTGTAGCCAAAAAAAGACATTTGAGTTTCCACACTAATAAAAAGGAATCTTGAACTTCCATGTACATAGAGGGATAATTTATCCAAAGCATGTAGAGTATACTACCAAATTAGTAAGGCGAAGTGACTTACCAAAATTTTCTATGGTGTTTTGAAGGCTAGATAGGCCCTGGACATTGAAGGAAAAAGAGGAACCCAATCAATGGGAACTTAATCATGGAGGAGAAAAGAATTGAGGAGATTAATACAAATGGAATGGATGGAAAGAACCACAAGGGGCCAAGAGAGAGAAATATCATTCAAAATCTGAAACTAAATAAGGAAGTTGTTATTTCATGCCATGAAAATAATTTGATTTCTAGACATAGGGAGGCATTATCAATATTGTAGCCAAAAAAATACATTTGATTTTCCAAACTAATAAAATGAGCTTCAACTTCCATGTACATAAATGGATAACCACTCTAAATCATGAAGAGTATATTACCACACATTGCACATAGGATACCCATTCTAGAACATAGTCCATATTGTTCAATGGGTCAAGTTCATCTTGTTGGTTGGTTTTGATAGTAAGGAGAAGGATAGAAAAATATCAATGGGGTACTATAAAAAAGAGTGGGGTGTGCAACCAGTTTGTACACCAAGCCTTAGAATATTGACTTGGACAAGGGTAGAGGGAATTGTTGGCCGCAACTAGTTGAGTGATTTGGCAGTGAGGGAGTTCATTTTAGAGTTCCAAAGTCACGGATCAGAGGTTTTTGAGACCATTCATAGAATAAATTACATTAACATGGTGTAACAAAAAGACATTGTGTGGTAGTGAGACTCTCAAAGCACCAATGTGTAATATGATTATTTGAAACTCTAATATGTATCTAAGCAATCGATTATTTCACGGAGTTATCCCATACCTGTTTCTCTAGGTTAACTTATATGTTTGATGGTGGGATTGATGTTACTCCTTGTTTTTTATATGAATGGCCAACAAGCTATTGTTTGAAATCAATGAATAAAAAATAATTGTATACAAACTAGTTAATCTCCTTCATCTCATTATAGAGGGGGTTACATTTCAAGGAAAATAAAAAATCTATTGTGACAAACTGTATGTCAAGATACTTGGGGAAAGTTTATGGATCAACCAATGAAATCAACTCAATGAACCTATAAATAGGATATGGTTCACAATGCCTTCACAATGGAATGGTTTGTCTCACTAAACACCCATCCTTACAAGTTTCTTGCACTTATAACCAATCCAACCTATACTCCAATTCCAATTGAACACCACCCATTAAAACACACATGCGACAATCAATTAAAACCATTTATGAAACGACCACTCCTTAAACATAGGAGATTAGGAGAGATAGTTGTTACTCCACATATGAGATAGAGCCATTAATTAAACATATATGAACGATTTGGCTTCATGAAGAAATAAAATAAGACAAAACCACAATGTCTCAATGCTAAATGCAAGGGAATATCACATCTCATCTCAAGATCTCTTGTACTTATATCAACTCCCTTCACTTAATTGTCAAATCAACCACACACACACACACACACACACATATATTATTTTGTAATTAAACAATCACATGAATAAAATGGCTTATTATTTAAACATTTGAGAGAATTGAAATGTAAGAGATGGTTGTCCCAAAACATGAGAGTAATACAAACCACTTCAAATAAAAGTGCTTCCAAAGAAAACAATTAAGTATTGGTGTGATTCCTCTTAACCAATCTATATATGTCATGGACTACCTCATCCCACTATCCAAGAACTTGAAACAATGCCCAACCACCAATTCATACAACCTCAAGTGAAGAGGACAATGTACCAGAGATGTGTACGATTCATATGTCCTACGTAAGACCCCAAATATAGCCCAGACACATTGTACAGCCTATCATTGGTGCATATGGTTTCATGAGGCTTTGAGTTGTTTCATACATGCTTCTTATAGGTTCGTAAGACTTTTAGAAGACTTTAATTGTTGCTACACAAACCTATCTTAGATGTTAGTGGCCTCAATAGTCAAAATATGTTGTTCTTTAGGGAAAAAATTAGAAATTGAGCTAAATTATTGCAAGAGATAGATTATGATAGCCCTTGATTTAAACACTCTAAGTGTAATGGATGGGGGGTATTTGTTAGTTTTTGGTGTTCTTTAAAATATTAATTGAGAATGAAATTTTGAAGAAACAATTAGAACCATATCTGGAAATTCACCATTAAACCATCAATTCAACTAGGCAACAATTTAACTATAGAGAAGAGATTCCACTAACTCACACATGGATTTCTTTCACAAACACAGAAAAAATTCAAAATACTTCAAGGCACAATGGACACCATAATTACCTTGGAAACCCAAATGGGAAAACCATATTCGAACGGTTTCTCAACTTTGATTTCAACAATATATGGTTACAATGTAGTTGTTGGCTCTCTGTGCATACTCCACTCCTTGGCCAAAAGTGAAAATTTTAAACCTTTGAAGTAAAACAATGCATACAAATTCTTATGAAAAAAAAAACAATAATGACATACACACATTACATAGATTTACCCTAGAAACCCTTAACTTGGAAAACCAACATAACATATATATGCACCTCTCTCTTCTTCATTGTATTAACTTGACTATACATAATACAATATTTCGGTATTCCACAACATACAAAAAAACCTAATATGTTAACTCTAATTATATTACAACCCTAATAACTTAATCAGGATTAGATTGCAATGGGTCGGAAAAGACCCTTTGAGGGATAAAGTATAAAAAGAAATAGGGAGATTTGAGGTAATGAGAAGGCTAATAGGCATGACCTTTCATTTCCCATTCCTCGGTCTTTTCTCTCCTATTTTTTTATTTTATTGTTTTAAGTAATTCATGTTTTCTTCTCCTTTGTCTTATTCTGCTTTACTTTTCATTTTATTTTACATAGTTATAAACCTTCATAACTACATAATTACATGTGTAGATACTAAGTCTTATAATTATTAGTTTGTTCGAATCCATTTTGAATCACACCTCTCCATTGAGAAGCCTTTTAGTCTCCAAAATCTTAGAGGAAACCAATCTAGATCAATGTATCTTTTGTCTGCTTCTCTGAAACATGGCTCTAATTATAGCTCCTTGCTACAATTATGAATTTGGATCTGGCTCATGGCTCTAGCTATTGTATTTGGATCTAGTTCTTGTCTTGCTTGTTCCCACAATGTAGAAGTTTACTCACTAAATCTCAGGTCTGAGAAATATATACATCCAAACTTTGTAATTAGCATTCATTCACATCTCTATCATACTTGGAGATGATCCATCTTCGAAGTCAATGAAGCCATGTCAAATGTTGGTCTATGTTTGTTCAATAATATTCCAGCGGCTATACCCTCATACAACAACCCCACAAAAGGAAGTGTGGTCTGCATTCTTCTACTAGAATTGGCTACTTCCCAACATGGAAATAACTCTTTGGTGCTTGCACATTCTTACAAGCACTTTGTCTCTACAATAATGTCATTTGGATGACAACCTTGGTGTGCAATGATAGCAACTTCTTCTTCCCAAAAATTTTATGAATCCTACACGTATATGGATGGTAATGAAAATAATCAATCAACTACAGTCTTGAGGGAAATGTAATGACTCAAGATTTGAATAGTACAAGAACAAAGGATGGTCATTGAACTCCCTCTCCCAATTCTCGATACATATCCAGAAAGGGAAAATTCTTATGAAATATTGTAGATAGAAATTGGAATGGTGCAAGCTTGGTTGTTGGCATCAACCTTCCATTCTCTTTGATGGTGATATGGGCCTCATAATATTCTATAACTCCCTAGAAAAAAAAAATTTCCTTAAACTAGGTGCAATGAACTCTTCATCCTCTTTACTTGTCACTCTCGGCGCTCTTCTCTTGGTTGTATGTTTGTTGGGGTGAATATCTGGATGAAGTTAAAAACACTTTTCTTCTCGATTCCACTCAATTGGCAATGGTGGAAAAAATTATTATTTCTAGTACATGGACTACTTGACATACTCGTCCTCTCCATGTTCCTATGAGTTCATTGTTGTATTGGGGAAGTTTTTTTTCCATTCCTCCTCTGAAAATAACATGGATTGTGGAATGTGGCTTGCTTCTCCCATTATGATGCCCCATGATGGCCTTTATTCCCATAGAATGAGCATGCCTCTAAGTACCAATAGTCAATAGCACTAGGTCCTTTCTTCCTTTAGAAATGAAAAACAAGGGATGCCTTACCTGATTCATAACTGTGATTCTTCTTCTTATTTTAGTTGATCTACTCACTTCTCTTTTTGAGTGCAGGTGTATGTTGAGTCTTTGAAATATTATCATCACTAGCCTTATGCAATCTGCCACATGAAGGCTAAGGTGGTAATGAGATTCCATATTCATGTATTGTTGTTACTTCTTATAATAAGTATGCCAACTCTGCCATGTCCTTTTCCTTCGCAAATGTGATATTAAATTTCATGGCCTTTTCCTCTCTTCCATCGAAACCTAGGCCTTTATGTCTTCTCTTTCCTAGACTTTTTCCATCATATCCCATCTACCTTAACAGTTTTGATCCAATTCCTCTGGTATGCTTTTCAAATTCACCAATCTGCTCTTGAGAAATGTCTATAGAAGGTGATCTTACCAGAGTTATTTCAGTCATGGTCTTGTCTTTGGTAGTGGCAATGGAAGGTATATTTTCTTCTTTGTGATATTTGACAATTGCTTGGATCTTTGTCAATGCTTCTTCCTTTTATGCGAACTCTTGTTGCAACTAATTCATCATTTGAGTGAAACTATCCTCATGCCAATTGTCCAATTGGATGACCTTCTCTCCCAAGTGAACACATTGAATTATGCTCTTCGCAATCTTCCATAACCCCATTGAGGGAGTCTTGACATTCAACAAATTGATTCTTTGGGAATGGAAGTAGTCTTGTCAAACTCTTAAGGTTATTATCCATATATCTCATCCTTTGGTTGAACATATGGACCCATTACTTCAAGTGATTGTTCTCTTCTTGAAGTTGAGCATTGATGACATGTAGGTCTTTCAACCTCCTATTTTATTTACACATGCTAGGTATGGAAGGTTCTATCATCTTCATCACAATCAAGGATTCTCTACTTTGATACCTCATTGTCCATAAACGAGGGACTTATAACCCACCCACTTCACCAACATAGATCCACTACAGAATTGTGATTTATTCTATGGTCTTGGAGTTATGTAGATATCGTTTTTATTTGTATGACTCTAAGCTTATGTTCTCAATATAACCTTTACACAAAACAACTATCTAACAACATGATAGTAGTCAAGATTTTGAGTTAAGGACATATGTCTTAATCACCAAAAAAGATTCAAGAAATGAATATATCTCCCTCCATCACTAGGATAGAAAGGGTGGCTTAGTTTGAGAATGGTTCATTGCTTGTAATTCCAAATGTCAGAGGCAATTTTTCCCTCCATATTCTCCAAATGTGTAGCCATAAAACTCCAATTTTTTGCAAAATGAAATTGGATTTATGTTAAAACTTGTTGTTAGCTGAAATAAATGGATTTTATTCCAATCAATCATCATTATGACTACAATCCATTGTAGTCAGGTTTAACTCCATTAATGGAATGAAAACTCTAATTACCTACTTTCTCCTCCCCTCGAGGTATGAAAGGATTTTTCTCCTTGTTGGGACTATAATTCCAAGGAAAATTCTGGCAATGGGAAAAACAAAAACTACAAATACTTATTATGCACTAGGTATATAGCTCTATGCTTAATGGAACTAGCTTTCTATGCAATGTTTGGATAACCAATTAACTCGACTTAGTGAACCTGTAAATGGGATATGGTTTACAATTCCTTCATAATGGAATGGTGTGTCTCACTCAGCACCCATCCTTCCAATTTCAACGTGCTTATCAACAAACCAAATTACACTCCAGTTCAAATTGAACACCACTCAATAAAACATACACGAGACAATCAATTAAAACCATTTATGAAATTTCCACTCCTTAAACATAGGAGAGATGGTCCCTACTTTGCATATGAGATATAGCCATTAATTAAACATATATGAATAAGTTGGCTTCATGAGGAAATCAAATAAGACAAAACCATAATTCTAATTGCGAGGGAATAACATATCCCATCTCAAGATCTCCTATATTTATCTCAACTCCCTTCACTTAAATGCCAAGTCAACCTCACATATATGAGTTGGTAATTAAACAACTCATATGAATACAATGGATTATTATTTAAACATAGGAGAGATGGTTTTAATTAAAATGTGAGATATGGTTGTCCCAAAACATGAGAGTAACACAAACCACTTCAAATAAATTAATTTCCAAAGAAAACAATTAAATTTTGGTGTGATTTATCCTGACCAATATATAGATGGCATGAAATACCTCAGCTCATTTTCCAAGAAATTGAAACAAATCCCAACCACCAATTCGTAAAACTTAAAAATATGAGGACAACATAGTAGAGCTATGTACAACTTGTGCATCCTGTGTACAACCCCCAAAATAACTCAGGCACAATGTATGCCCTATCCTTGGTGCATACGGTCTCAAAAGGATTTGAGTTGATACGTACAATATTTATGGAGGTGTGTATGACCTATAGAAGACTTGAATTGTTGCTATACAGGCCTATCTTAGATTCTAATGGCCTCAATAGTCACAATTTGTTGTTCTTCAGGAATAGAATTAGAAATTGAGTTAAATTATTACAACAACCAGATTATGATAGCCCTTGATATCAACAATTTGAGTGTAATGAATGGTGGATCTTTGTTAGTCATTGGTGTTCTTCAAAATACTAGTTGAGAATAAAATTTTGAAGAAACAATTAGAACCATAGTTGGGAATTCACCAATAAACCATTAGTTCAACTACATATAATGATTTAAGTACATAGAAGTCCACTAACTCACACACAGTTTTCTTTCATAAACATAGAGAAATTTCAACACCATTCAAGGTGCAATGAACACCATATTTATCCTAGAAACCCAAATGGGAAAACCAACTTTTTGTTGAATTTCCTATAACGCATCATATGAAGTTAATGCCAATAATTTATTGTAACCATAATTTACACTTAATGTTATAAATTCAGAAAATTATGCATGCAACCTATAGGTGAGTTATTAATCAGAAAATAAATAGAAGAAGCATCCACAGAAACAAAGCATAAAAATAGACAAACACCAGATGTTAAGCCCTAATATTGGTTCATTACCCCTTAATTGGGGCATATTAGATTAGTAATGTTATTTTATTTATGTCGGCTTTAGGCCATTAGTTGTAATTATACCTCCTAGTCTCCTATATATACCAAGGAGACATTTTCATTTTGAATCATCTTGTACTTGAACATTTAAGTGGGGTAAAAGGAGGTTNCCCCCTCGAAGAGGCTTATTATCTGAAATTCTCTCTTTTTTAAGGCATTGAGTACTTTTTCTGAGGATTTTCTATGCTATATTGATATTTGGTTCTTAACACCAGATATGCCCTGGAAACCCTAGTGTGGGGAAAACCAACAAAGAGGGGGCTTTATTAGGCTTCTTGAGATAATATTACAGCAACATGAGAACCAAAATTTGTCAACAGTTTTCACTTCCCCGCCTCAGCTAAATTCATCCCAGCTTGTGGTTGTATGGCCTAGGTTGATTCTAGCCTATATGGTCCTACCTATATGGTCTGTGTACGGCCTAGGTATGGTCTATATGTCCTTATTATAATCATCCTATTGTTTCTTAGTGATTTCGTCTCATATTAGACCTCCTTATCTATGCACAAGTCGCCCTGAATCCACCCTCTATAAGTTTTTGAAAATGGTTCTAAGTTTAGCCATATTTATTCTGCACAGTATGGCCTTGGTACAACCTCCACTCGCTGCTCAAAACATTCCTATAACTCGTCGTCTCCAAGTTTCTCACCCTCTTCCTCTCTCATATCCAAGTTCCCCTCTTCATCTCACTTGATAAACGTCACTAATGAGAATGTGTTTCCTTCACACCTTCAACCCCTCTCTTCATCTCATCTTCAACCACCTTTATCCCTTGTTTTATGTGCCAATTTTAGCCTCCAAGGATCCAAGGAGGTGTTCCCCCCTCATCTAAAACCCAAAATCCACTCACAAGCCTCGTGAGGTGCGCCCCACTATCCTGGGCCCCACAATCCACTCAAAACATAAAATTTCCTAATTTCCTAAGTTAGACTTAGGATAATATAACTAAGGTTGATATAGGTCTTTTAATGTGTCCATCAGCTAGCCTAGGACACATAGGAATTATTGAGACACCTACCTAGCTACAAAACCAACACTCCCTCTTAGTGACGGAGGTGTATCCACCTAGATCAATCTTTGATCCCATCAAATGTGTTATTGTTGTAGTTTCTCCTTCTGAACGGGAAGACATCCATGCTACCTTTGTTGCACTCTAATATGATATTCTACTATTCTCATCCATCAATTTCATGTCATACCAACTGACAGTCTCTGACACTGGTCTCTGGTCCAATATCCCCTTGGACCCAATTATAGATTGCCCGAACAACTTGTACATCATACCTTCCTTGATGCCAAGCGTCACTGTTGCATCCAAGGTCGCTCCCTATGAAAGCATGACCACCATTCCATCCACGAACATCATTGCATACCCCATATTCTCCAGATATGATACAAAGAGAAAGTTGACCTTTAGCTCTAGTACAAACATCACCCCGACCACCTCTAGAGAACCACCTGAATCTAGCTGGAATTTGACACATCCAACCCCCTTTACTACAAGCATAGTGCATGCCCCACTCTTCACATGGCACTCTAAACCCGTCTCTAAAACACTAAGGAACACCAACCTCATTCCCTTCATATGGAAAGATGATCCAATGTTTACGAACCATGCCCCACTATCCTCCAACTCATGCAATCTATTGTTGCTCGAAAGAGAGGAAACCAGAGAAAATTCCTCCTTGAATTTCTCCACAAACTCATCTATCTCAATATATGTTGAGGTTGTCACCTCTTCCTCCTCCTCCTTTGTCTTCTTATTATTATTCTTCTTGGGGAATTGCCTGGCATAGTCGCCAGTCTTGTGACATGAAAATCATTTCACTTTTCCCATGACTCTGGAACCTCCCACTCCACTTCTCTTATTTTCATGAAGAGCCACATTATCCTTCTCTTCACTCTTTGGTTGTATATCCTGAGTGACATCAACTCTCAACTCCTCTTGGGTGAATTCATCCCATAACCTCTCCCAATGAGTTTCTCCCGAGTAACCACTCCCCAAAAAAACACCTACACTGCTTCGTGAATTCATTCAAGGTTGTCCTCACCAACTCAGCCATATCCACAGTCTCTCCAACATCTTCCATTTCATCTATAATCTAAGTGAAATTTTTTAGGTATGTCACCATTGACTCTCCCTTAGCCTTCTTCATGCTTCCTAGTCTCTCTCTGAGCAACATCTTCCTTCTCTGGTTATAAAACTGGTACAATTTCACCAGGGCCTCCCACATGTCCTTGGTTTTATTCTTACCAGAAAGATGAGGAATAATGTGGTCTTTGACTCCATCCATAGTTATCCTCTTGGAATTGACATCTTTATTGTTGTGAGATGCTAGCTATATTGGATCAGTTGGGGCTGGCACTTTCCCTTCGGTGATTTCCCATGACCCTTGCTCCTCCAATACAAAAACCATATGCTCCCTCCAAGGAATAAAATTTGAGTCCCCATTTAGCCTATCCTCAAACCTTAATCCGACCATGGTCAACTCCTTTGACTCACCCATGTTTTCGTCTCACATGTCCCACTTGTTGATTTACCCTTCCTACTCTACAAAACAAGTCACTTGGCTCCTTCTGTACTCAAAGGATGTATCTCTGATACCATGTTGACTTTCCTATAACTCACCATATGAATTTAAAGCCAATAACTAATTGTAACTGGAATTTATACTTGTTGTTATAAATTCAAAAATTATGAATACAACCTACGACTGAGTTAGTAATTAGAAAATAAACAACAAAAGCATCCACAGAAACCAAGCATAAAAATAGAAAAACATGAGATATACCCTAGAAACCCAACTGTGGGGAAAACCAACAAAGAGAGGGATTTATTAGGCTTCTTGAGAGAATATTACAACAACATGAGAACAAAAGTTTATTATAGAAAATTCTTAGCAGATTTCACTTCCCCTCCTCATGTAAATTCATCCCAGCTTGTGGTTGTATGGCCCAGGTTGATTCTATCCTATACATTCATGCATGTACAGCCCAGGTATAGCCTATACAATATTCTTAAAATCAACATGTTGTTTTTGAGTGAGTTTGGCCCAAATTCAGCCTCCTTATCTCTGCACAAGTCGCCCTAAATATACCCTATAGAAGATGTTGAAAATGGATCTGATTTTGGACCTCTTCCTTCTACAAAGTACAACCTTGGTATGGCCTCCACTAGCTACTCAAAACAGGCCCAAAACTCTCCCTCTCCAATTTTCTCACCCTCTTCCTCTCTTATATCCAAGCACCCCTCTTCCTCTCAATTGCTCAACCTCACAAATGAAAATGTCTACCCTTCACACCCTTATCCCCTCTCTTTATCTCATCTCCAACCACCTTTATAACTTGGTTTGTGTGCCAATTTCAACTTCCTAGGATCCAAGGAGGTGAACCCCCCTTATTTGGACCCCACAATCCACTCACAAGCCTCATGAGGTGTGCTTGACTATCCTGGGCTCCACAATAAACTCAAAACAAAAAAATTGTTGATTACCTAAGTCAGACTCAAGCTAAGATAAACAAGGTTGATCTGTTTCTTTTAATGTGTCCATCAGCTAGCCTAGGACACATAGGAATAGTTGATACACCTACCAATCTACAAAACCAACACTTTCAATGGTTTCTCAGCTTTCATTTTGACAATCTCTGGTTACAATGAAGTGCTTGGCTCTCTGTGCATACTTCCCTCCTTGGACAAAAGACCCTTTGAGAGTGAAAGTACAAAAGAAAATAGGGAGAACTAGTATAATGGGAAAGGCAATAGGCATTACCTTTCATTTCTCATTCCTCAGTATCTTCTCTCCTATATTATTATTTTAATTAATTCATGTTTGCTTCTCCTTTGTCTTATTCCACTTCACTTTGCATTGTCTTTTACATAGTTACTAACCTTCATTAATCATCGAAATACGCTTGCAGGAACTGGTTATTACAAAAATTATCTTGTTTGAATCCATTTTAGATCAGTGAAGTTAAATATATAACCTATTAATAGGCTTGTTATCACAAAATCTAGCACTTGTGCAAAGCCTTCACAAGATTTTAAACTTGCGTAACAATTGGAAGTAATTTCCACTATCACCTAGGCAAGTACTTGCCTCATTTTAGTGATGGGTAAGGATCCAACACAAGGGAGGCTTACCTTGTGAGCTCAAGGGATCCTATAGCAAGCTAAAGGCAAGTCTACAACCCCCTATCTTGGTCACTTGGTGAAATAGGATAGTTCTAGGGAAATGGGAGAGGTTATAATGAGTTTATACGAGGTAATTGATCATGTGTTTGTGTGTGTGTGTGTGTGAAAGTGTTACAATGCATTTAATAATAAACACCAATTCTAAAGAAACAAGAATGAGCCCTAGAACACTATATATCAAAGAGAAAATGTTATTGTAACAAAACTTGCAGTAAGGAATAGTATACTTCAGTATATAATAGTTTATAACAATAGTGATATATCAGTTCTAAATCATCAATATAATGGGTGAAAATGTGTCTAACAACAATAAGAACATATACAAACCATACAAAAACTATTGTATGAAGTTAAGTACATGGAACTATGTTCGTTATCAGCAATATTCTCAATCCCTAATAGTTGTAACGAAATTTTATAACAACAACAGTAAATGGATTAAAATGCTACGTGTTGAGTTAGTATGAGCATGAGAATGCAATGAAGTATATAACCAACAAGTTAATTTTGAGAGAGACAAAGCACTCATTAGGGTTTTCTATCACTTGTAAGAAACAAACTAGTGTTGTTTCCTTTCTTTGGGAAAATGGAGTCAAGCAACATCTTAAATTAGAAGTTGGATAGCCAAGGAGACTTGGAGGTTTGAAACCCTATGACTATAGCCCCATAGGCATGTTACCCCCCCATGCCTAGGGGTAACTGAATGATATCATGTCTCATGGTCCATAATGGATAACATGATCCCAACCATGATTATGATCATCATGTCCACAAATGGTATCCCAACAACCCCCCTCATTTACCTTTACAGATATGGGTCAACCAAGGCTCGTCACATACAAGAAACCTAGTGTATGGGAGATGGTAAGACATCATCACCATGAGGTATGTTACTCTCTCTTTCATGCAAAGTGTTGTGCTTGATTTGTTGGGCATGTGGTTGAGTATCTTTGGTTGAAGTTGGATAATGGATCATTGGCTTGGGAAATTGTGTCAATTGCCTTGTTTCACCTTGGTGTTCAGCTTCTATGCCTTAGTCCTATGTTGTCATCGCCCGAGGAAAAGGAGTAATACTAGGGGGTACTCATAAGGTTAATGTAATGTTCCCCACCATACTTAACACTTTCCATTCTAGAGCCTTTCATATTGTACCAAACTTTTGTAATGGGTCACGGTCCATTCTCTCATAAAAAGAAGGGGTTGAACGACCAGAGGTTGATGCATCTTCTCTATACATGTATTTTATCACTAAATGATAAAGGCTTCCATAAAGTTCACATGCCAAATTGATCTCTATTGCCTTTAATGGTAATCACCCCTATCCAGATGCAAATGAATGCACCAAATTATAAAGGACAATAGCCCAGTCAAAGAATGAATGAATGAATATTGAAACCTTTTAAGGGGACTTGCAAATGATACTTGGGTATCAAAAGGAAAATTAACGAGTTTAGAATGAAAAAATTATTGAGGAAAGGGTATCTCAAGAAAGAAAGTGCTCCCTTTACAAAGGCACTCATAGAAATGGATTCATTGACACCATAAGCCATGAAGTAATCCACAAAACCATATCACTATCACACTTACTCTTGAAGGGTTTCTTTATTTCCTACTTCCCTTGGGACCTATACCTTGACCTGGGTATTTTGTTTCCTTTCTAGTTTAAAACACCTAATAGGGTTGGAAGAAGGCCCTCCCATACTTAAAATTTCCAGCTCACATGAGGTCCTGGGACGGTGTGATGCATTATAGGGATAATGAGGTGAATTGTTTACATGGCTTGTATCTTAAGTTACAACTTACTTTGCATGATTTAAGGACTAATATTTCTTGTGAACCTTGGCTAACCATGTATTATACTTTTATTTGTTTTGGATGACCCTGACATGGCTCTTTAAAGGACATTCTAGGCTTGTACCTGGGACATTGTGCCTTTATTGTAGGACCTTGGCACATGTGATGTAGAGAAGTGAATCATCCAGTGACTCACCACGCTCATACATCAACTCTCATATCCTTGGAACCTTGGATGATGGATAGATGGGCTTGGTTTGATCAGATTCATTCATGATGACACACAAATGTGCTAGAATCCCATAGGTTGGGAAGAGTACCCAAAATATTATTTATCTATTATACCAGGGACGTTGCAGTAGCAGAAAACTAGATACCTTACAGAGATGAGATGTATCTCCCTCCATCCTGGATGCAACACCTGGATCTTGAATGTTAACCCTATTTTGATGACGACATCATCTTCTAAGGGTTTGATGGAGCTAGGGCCTGGTGGATTCCTAGGGTATAGGTGATTATTGGCAAGACATTGGGTGAGGAGAGACGTCACTTTCTCCCACTTCGCATTTTATTGGTGCCATGTAGCCTTTGGATACCCCTTCCTTGCCTAGGAGGTCTTGACATCTCACATGTGTGGCTATTATTGATGTATATTTTTCATTTTATCATTTGTAAAGGATAAATTAGGGGTTGGCCCCACTAAAATTGAATGTTATGTTATGTTTGTGGACAAATTATTCTAAGCTATCCTCCTATAAGAAGGCTAGTTCTAGCCTTTTCTTTATTATCATCATTCCTCACCATTTGTGGGGTAACACTTCTAGCATTTTTTATATTTTATCCTTCTTGGTCTTTCTCTCTCATGTGCTATGCTTGGAAAAGGTCTCTTGTGGATGCTTTGTTGATTTTGGATGGACATTTATGCAATTAGGGTTTCATGCTCTTGGTTTCTTGGATGAAGTAAGTAATTTTATGCAATTCTCTGGTATTTTGTTGATGTAAATAGTGAAATTGCTATTTTTTGCAAGAAGTCTTGTTTTTTGAAATATTCAGGGAACATAAGTGCTTATTCCATTCACAAAGTTTTATTTGTGTAAATTAGTGTAACGTCCTTACTAGAGTTAGAATCCTAAATACCTAAAGTGCTATCACTTTAGTAGTTTATCCCTAGACAATTGATCTTTGATTTAGTTTAAGCTACAAGAAAGGAAAACGACATCTAGGGCCCAAACATGCTTGCACCCTAGATACCCTTTTCTTCAAAATATAAATCCTAAGGCCTAAACGTGCTTGCACCTTAGGGTTTGACTTTATCTCTTTAGTTTCAATTAAATTAATCTTCAAGTGTGGATACATTTGAGACTGCATAAGCCCTATAATGATGAATGATGTTAGCACTAGAAGTCAACTCAATACTGCTATTGAGTTAAGCCTAGCACACCTTGTTTCAAAATGTTCAATAGGGGTTTTAGGATGGATAAATCATTGCTTGATTTGAAAAGGGAAAAATGATCAAATCGGTTAAGACCACTCACCTAAGTGAAACAAGTTAGGTAAACGAAACTGATGGCTAGAAGTTTAAGATTAAGTGATGTTATTGAGAGAAAAGGGAAAAACAAAGACTGATAAATACACCAGTAGCAAATCTTGTCTTTAATTTCTTTATGCAGCAGAGGAAAAACCTTTATCTAGAATTATTTCTAAATAAGATTTAAGAAGAAAACACAAATGTGGCAAACATTACTAAAACTTGTTAAAGAAACCTTCTTAGCACAAAATCATTTTTCCTAATATCGTATAACGTCAACTACGTGTTCAGAGGAAAATGTGAATATGATAAACAAAGAAATATAACAAACTAACCACCAATTTCATTAGCAACTGAAGTCTTTACACATGCAAGATCAAAACATTTTTTAACAATGCAATATCAAGCCAAAACATGGATTCCACCCTTTCTTCTTCTACATCATTTGATATATAGTGTTTTTAATTAGTTACATGTACTTATGGCCAATCCTGACTATCAAGGAAAACTAAAAAAAAATCCCTACAAAAACTCAAAATGAATTTCATCCTTTGACTGCTGATATACAAAATAACAATAGTTTTGCAAAAATTCTCCTAGGATCAAGGCAACAGCCTTGGATAAAAAACTATTTGCTTGATTTTTTCTCCATTCATATGATAACACTACATCATCCTCTTAATCCTTCCCAGATATAACTGATCTTCAAAGATCCATACAAATCCAGCATTTGACAACTTGATCCTAGTACCCAATATGCATTTATCTTCATATCCCAATATAGATTTTAGATCCACAAAGATGTATAGATTTATAACATACTTCATAAGATTCTAGCATATGTATAGCCCTCCTCTGTTAAAAAAATATGATATTGGGTGAGTTTAGCAGCAAAATCGGTTGCTACAGGTGTTCCTGTAGCGACCATGTTTTTATGTGTGTGACTGTGGGAACTTCCTGTAGCGACCTACCAAAAACTCATTTCTTCATGTTTTTAACTCATTCCTTTGCCTGGGTTGTATCTAATCATAGCCAAAAAGGGGCATGATGCCTTAGACACAGGAATGTTTTTTTTTTTTTTTCCATCCCCCATCATTTTTTAAAATCAAAAACCAGATTTTGCATTTGGGGTGGAAATCTCAAACTGTCATATCTCCGTGAAAGACTAATGTGATTGCTTCATCTAGTAAATCTAGACTATCCTTTCTATTCCTCTTGGATTGAGATCTAGTTTTTTTTCTTGTGGGAATATCCCCTTTAGATACAATCTTATGGTTTGAGACTCTCACATCCTTCTTACCCTATTTTCTGGCAGGAACTTTGTTTGTGTCTGTAGGTGTCTTTTTATTCATGATTAGACTTCCCTTTTTGGATTTTTTCCTCTCAGGATTGATTACATGGATTTTCTTATTAGTAGATGTCTTCTTCATAGGTTTAATAGGATCTTCATCGATGAGGATGACCTTCTCTATGATAGCAAGTTTATACATTTCTTTAGAATTCATCCTAAACTTGTTTTGAGGCCTAGTGCCCCTCTTTTGCATTACAATTTTATATTGAGAAACATTTTCTTCAAAGGATCTTGAGCTGGGAGGAATGACCTTTGGGGAATGGTATTTAGGATGTACAGGCTCTACCAATTCCTCTTTTGTCTCAAGTTTTTTATCCTCTCCCAATACCCTAGGTTTTACCTATCTTTGAGTCCTTCTAGAGTAAGTCTTCTAGGAAAAATGAAATGGATGCTTACCTCCACCTAGGATACAAGAAGACCCTGCATTTGTATCCAGGATGGTTGGAGTAGCTTCCACTGGATCGTATGAAATATTAACACAAGTTTCTCTCTTTCTCTTATTTGAAGTAGCTATTTGACTGACGCTAGATGAAGTTTAGTGTTCAGGATTAGCACCCTTATCATGTGATTTTGCAGCAAAAGGATGCACTTTCTTCTCAAAACCTGACTGGATAAAAAATATATCCCAAGTCTTTTGCAATTTCCCCAACCCGTCTTTGACAAGTACTTTAATCAAGCCCTCATGAAAAATTCTTTGATGAGGGGTTTTGGGGTTTTCTTGGACTTTCATGGCCATCTTGTTGATATCCCTCAAGAAATAATAGGGTAGATTCATCTACTTAATTCCTTCCAGATGAAGTAGAAATCGTAGATGAAATAGAAATATGACAGAATAGCGCCCCTTACAGGTGATGAATCTTTTAAGAATGAGTAAGGCTTCCATCCATTCATCAACAATCCAATCCCTGGGAATGCCTTTGGCCCAATTAGGGTCTCTTTGTTTGGGTTTAAGAAACTGATTTACATCTCCTCCTTTAATCAATTTATTTTTAAACCACCTTTCACCATCAGTCGAAAGGTTGCAAGTAGCTTCTATGGAATCCTTTGTAACCTGCATGAGCAAGTTTTCAATTTGCGCCCATTTTCCATTGAATATCTCAGAAAACGCCCTGGTTGTAGTGTAATGATGACCATCCAACTTAGTACAGAAAATATACCAACCTGCCCGATCAAAAATGTGGAAACTGTCTTAATAATCCTCCATGATCTAAGGACCTTCAGGATATTTCCTATTCACATGTCCACCTTTACCCATCTATGCAACTATGACTAGAAGACTAGACTCTTGGATACAAAGAAGGGACATGTCTATTGTGTAACGCGAATAATAAGGGATTTTTTGGATCTGTGGGTGCCAATTCAAGTTGACCAACTGTTGTAGGTAACGAATAATGCACCATTTTTGAAAATATGTTTTTTGAAAAACCTCATCTATGTATCCTTCTGGACAACTAGCGTGTAGAAAAGACCACCCATATTCCCATGCTATGGATGAAAACTGGTACTTTCTATTTTTTTTGCATACACATGAACTCTGCAGTACAATCCATAACTTCCACAACTCTCCAAGTTACTTGAAATACTCATGACCAGGGACATGTGGAAGTTCCTGTAGCGCTCAACCATATATTTCCTTTTTCTTTATTGGGAGGATTAGACTTTGAATCTGCATACTACTAAGTTAAATAATCATTAAGTATAGATGCTAACATGACTTATGGCTCAAATGAAAAGATTTGAATCCAAGTGATGTCATCAAGCAATCATTTAAACATGTGTATAATTTCTTTTTTCCCCCTCTCACAAAGCTAAGTCCATCTCATTCATTTGATCTAGAATTATTTTTATCCCTTTAAGATAAGATATAAAACCTTTAAAAACATAATGTTAAAGATTTATAACTTATACTAAATTTGAAAAGACAAGTAGGAATGAATGAGGAATAAAACAATGTAGAACAAAGTAGGTGTTAACAATGGCTCCATGGGGGATGGAGTTTTCCCTATGAAACTCCAATAATGTTAAGTATACATGTGCCTTATAATCCTTTTAGCTTCAGACCATGCTTATTTGCAAACTGTGTTGTTCCAGCTTCTGAGCTCTAGACAAACTTTATTCAAAAATGTATCAAACTGTAAAAAATAAAAACCATTTTTGAAAACTGAAAGAATAAAAGCAACATTGATCCATTGGGATATGGAATATTTATTTCCTAATTACCACACCAAACGAATATGTAAAATTATATTTGAGCCACCAAAGGCCTTAGTAAAATAATTTCTTCAGAAAATGCCCATTTACTGGGACACCAAAAACCTCTTCACCTTCCAAATTCTGCAATAGGAAAGTGTTGTCTAAAACCCTCTCCACCCTAAATGGACCTGACCACAAGCTATCAAATTTCCCATGATGATATTTTCTATGAGCATCCCATTTCAGAACTAAGTCACCAGGTACCAACTGCTATGTTTTTTCTTTTCTGTACTTGTCTTTAACTTTCTGTTGATGTTGATGTGCCTTCTCCAGAACTTTCTCTCTTGCTTGCTGCAATTCTACAATATAGAAAATCCTTCTAATAGCATCATTAGGTTCAGCTTCAATTTCCTGCTGCAATTTCACAACTGGAAAAGAAAGTTGTATAGGAAATACTACTTCCATTCCATACACTAACTAAAATGGTGAGGTTCCAATTGCTCTCTTTGTACTAACACGGTCATCCCACAATTCATATTTCAATTTTGAATCCCAAGCTCTCTTATTATCTTCCAGAATCTTCTTAATGATCTTAACCATTCTTTTGTTGGATGATCCAGCTAGGCCATTACCCTGTGGGTAATAATCAGTAGAATTCCTAATCTTAGTTCCATAGTCCTCACAGAATTTTACCATGTTAGTGGATTTGAAAGCTGAAGCGTTATCAGTAGTGATCACTTCTGGACAACCAAATCTAGACAAAATATTTTCTTCAAGAAAGCTTATAATTACCTTGTCAATTTCCCTCCTTGTAGGTATATCTTAAATCCACTTCGTGAAGTAATGTGTAGCTGTCAGAATCCATCTGTGCTGCCCACTGGATGGAGGGTGGATCTCACCTATGAAATCCAAAGGCCAATGTTGGAAAGGTGAAGAAATTTTTACAGGTTTGAGAGGTAAGGACTTTAGCTTATGTTTTCCATCAAACCTTTGGAATTTCTCACGTGCTCTAACCTTTGCACAAACATCAGAAAATATACTAGGCCAATAATATCCAGCCCTAATAATTTTATATGTAGTGGAATTCCAGAAGTGATGTCCCCCACACACTCCTTCATGAAATTCTAACATGACTCTCTGTGCTTCTTCTTCATCAAGACACCTCAGTAAAAATACATAAGGATCTATCCAAAACAGAGTTTGATTATTTACACTATTCTTAACAACTTTGATTTTTAGGGATCTTACTTTGAACTTATCCATTCCCGGAGGAGCTTGTAAATTCTGTAGAAAATAAAGGATATCCTTGTACCATTCTGATTCAGCAATATTTTTATTAACTTGAGAATTGTTGGTCTAAGGTTGTAAATTTCATGAATTGTTATAGATGTAATCAACTCCCAGAGCTCTGCAATTGGAATCATCTAGCATCTTAGCTAACCCCTTCCCTTTGACTAACTTGGTAGGTTTGATCTCCATGTCATATTCCAATATCTTAGCTATCCATTTACTTCTCTTTCCATCATTGTCTGGCTGAGTCAAGATGTACTTAATAGCACTAGATGGTACATATGAAATGACTTTGGAATGTAGCACATAAAATCTGAAATAATTCAGTGCTTTATACAAAGAAAAATCCTGCTTCTCCATAATATTTTACTTTAACTCAGCATCTTGAAGTACCCTGCTAAATAATGCAATGGGTTGTTCAAAAACATCATAATTTTTCTGCAAAAGAGCAACTGTTAAAGTATCTTGAGATGCAAAAGAAAAAATTAGTAACTCTCTTTCAAAATCTAGGCTAATTAAAACAGGGGCATCTGAAATAGCATGCTTAATAGACTGGAAATAATATTTGTCTTATGTTCTCCATTTGATCTCACTACCTTTCTTCAACATGCCAGTTATGTGTTTGACCAATTCAGCAAAGTTGGGAATAAACCTTCTGAGAAAGTTTATCTTCCCAAGGAAAGATTGGATTTCCTTTTTAGTTCTGGGGATAGAAATATTTTGAATAGTTATCACTCTAGCAGGATCAATTTTAACTCCATCAACACAAACAATATGTCCTAGCAATTTCCTTTTTTCTATAGAAAAATGAGACTTGTTTGGATTTAAAGAAATACCATACCTTCTGCACTTCAGAAATACCTGTCTCAAATGATGTAGATGATCCTCATCAGATATAGAAAATACAGTAATGTCATCCAAATAGATGACCAAAAACTTATCCTTATCTCCCACAAAGGCAATATCCATGGCTCGTTGAAAATTGGCCCCAGCATTCATCAAACCAAAAGGCACCTGAATCCGATCATACATAAAATTACTCCAAGGTGTTGTGAATGCAGTCTTCTCCATTTCATCTAGATGAACAACTACCTGATTTTATCCAGAGAAACCATCAATCATAGACAGCCTGCTAGATCCTACCACCCTCTGCAATATATGTGCCATTTTGGGCAATGGATAGTTGTCTTTCTGGGAACATCTGTTCAAATTTATGATATCGACACAAAGTCTGATTTCACCATTCTTATTTCTCACGGGCACCAGGTTTTCTATCTAGTCAGAGTACCTCAAGGGTACAATTATTTTATCATCTAAAAGTTTCTTGACTTCCTTCTCCATAATGGGTAGCAAGAGAGGATTAATATGCCTTAATTTCTTCTTGAAAGGTTTTACATTCTCTTTCAAAGGTATCTTATGTTGAATGACAGTTTCATCAAAGGTCCTAAGATCTTCATATTTCCATGAAAAAATATCAGTGAACTCCTTCAACAATTCTTCATATTTAGCTCGGTATTTTTCTAATAGGAATTTTGATGATTTGACATGCTTGGGATTTGCAGCAGTCCCAAGATTAAAATCAATCACCTTTACTTCTTTTTCTGGATCAAGAAGCTTCACAGGAACATCCTTATGATCAAAAATTATTTCAAGAGGTACAAGGCCTTTTGGAATATGATTAGTAGGCAATTGAAAAATATTGTTCCCAACAATCCTATTATGAAAATCCAATTTCTGGTTAGCCTCATCCAAATATTCATCTTGATCAATATGAATTGAATAAAAATCATCTACATCTTCAATGAACCTTTTGATTTCAGAATCCTCCTCAAATACTCTCCAATTCTCAACATTGTCTGGAATAGATGGAATGCACCTAACCTCAACCTCATATTTCATCTTTGGGGGAAAAGGAGGTTTAAAAGTGCTTGCTTCCATAGCCAGTGAATTAGCCTGTTCATACTAATTTCTGGGAATATATACAATATTAAAAGATATAAAAAAGGCTTCAACAATGTCCCATACCTCATTTATGTAGTCTTTCAACCGAATATACTTTGTATGATATACATTTCTAACCTGTTGTACAATGATTTTTAAATCCCCATGCACCTTCAAATGTTGAATTTTCATTTCTATGGCTTCCCTGGGACCTAACAGCAATGCCTCATACTCTACAATGTTATTTGTTGTATCAAATTATAACTTGTAAGACAGGGTAATGACTTCTTGTTCAGAAGAAATCAACACTACACCTTCTCCTGTGCCTTCTCTAGATGAGGCTCCATCAAAGTCTAATTTCCATAACATATTTTGATTTTCAGCAGACTATGGGGCAACAACTGATTTTGTCAAAGGAAAACATTGTTGGACAACATTATCAATATGAAATATAGAGGATCCCAAATCCACATCAACTGCATAGATAGGATTATTTACAAAATGATCATTGTCATTAATAATATAAGCCAATTGAGCCTCACGATAGAGTCTTCTAAATTCCCCTCCAAACATACGTATAGTGGCATAAGATATATCCATTTGAAGAGATCCCCCAAGATTCTTACACCAAGATCTGGACAACAACATACCAAATCTAGGAGGGATATCAGCCGTAACCATATCCATGACTAAACTTTTGGCTAGGATTTGAGATAATGAAACAACAAGGTCTTTGATAACCCCCAAGAATTTGAATTTTTTAGAATCAAAAGAAAAGAGATCATGGTATGACTTAGTGATTTCTAACCCCGGTTCTTCCATGACAACCTTTGGCATAAGATTATGGGAGGCTTCAGAATCTAATAGGAAGTTATGAAGGATTTTGTCATGAATATTTAATGATATATAAAAAGGAGGAGTGGATTCATCCCTCTTTTCTACAATTGAACCTAAGACAATAGTGGGTTTTTCATCTTGGATATTAATCACATGAGTAATAGGATCAACAACATAAGGTTGTAACCATTTCAAAATATGACTCCTATAAGAATTTGTTTTAACCAATTCAGTAAGAGGAATAGGAATTTTGATCTTACTTATCTCATGTTTTAGGATGAAAGGAGATGAGAACTTGTCTGCTTCTGGGGCTGATACTTTCATAGCTGGTTCTACTTTCTTTCTTTCAGGATTCTTGTTGCCTGTCTGTACTGCTGGGACAACAAGTTTATCTTTTTTAGGAGAATATTTTGCAGGAGCTGATTTGGATCTAAGATTGTACCCTTGTTGATCTGTATTACAAAGCATATCATCTGTACTTCCCCCAGTCTGTGAATTCAATGAATCTTCATATTCATTATGTGTTAGGTGACTGATAGCAATCTCATCTCAAAACAAATGAATATCCAGATCTTCATCTATATCTTCATCTTCTTGGTTCTCTTCAATGTAATTATTCTGCAGAGGTGTCTGAATTTTTTGATATTCATTATTCTTCTAATCCCTCTTCATGATATGAGGTTTATAAGGTATTCTATATTGATTTGGATTCTGATTTCCTTCTTGAGGTGCATTCCATTTCTGTTTTTCCAATCTGAGTTTAGACAGTTCAGATGACATTTCCTCCATCTTTCTTGCCATCTCCTCCAAGGAAATCTTCTGATTTTTAGTATTTGATGCAGAAGACTTATATTCTTCTTTTAGCTTTCCCTTATCTGATCTCTTCTTCAGTTGTTTTGATTCTAGAATGTTGGATTCAACTTCAAGAGATGAATCTTTCATATCAGCGAGAGTGGTGTTGACGGGCGAAATTGATCGTCCATCAACTGGAAGAGCGAGTCCGGTCCGGGGCTGTCTAAATAACCCAAGTCATTTGGTGTAACTCGTTCTGACAGGTTTAATGGCTCTGTTAGCCAATCTAAGAATCCTAAAAGAAACGAATAAAAGAGAGATATAACTAACTAATTACTAAACACACTATATATATGTACATATGTTGATATGTAACTATAGTAGTTGTATTTAAGCAGAATATATACAAGTCTCRTTTATTTACATGATTTACAAGATGCAAGTTTTAATCGAAACTTACGAAAATCAATGGAAAAATGATTGCTTCTAGGAAGTAGATAAATAAAGCACATAAAAATATTTATTGTTTTTCTTTTATAAATTTAAAGAATCTTGCAAAAATTTTAATGAAACATGAACATGTGGATAGTCAAAGCTGAACCATACATTCATTGTTTCATTCATAAACAACTTAACTAAATAAAACACATAATAACATGTCGCTAATCAACGAAACTGGTATTTATCTTTTTGTGTTGTATGAGCTCCTGCCTGTACTGTTGTTAAGGGAAACCTATAACAGAACAATACTAGCACTTCCAGAATACATTCAAAGAAGTGTTTGATATTGGAGTAAATTAATAACAACAGGAAGACAACTAATTAAAAATCGTGTGATCTTAAGATAATCAATATTTAAGAACGAAAGAAAACTCAATTTTGGGTATTGATATTATCCATCATTTAACATTAGAAATAAATTC
>ML785896.1:618868-632909 GCA_009831015.1 Picea engelmannii | reverse complement strand
TATATGAAAATAAAACCATTTTACTTACAGGACAAAAGCCATTAAGCAACTTGGAATTCCATATTCTTCTTTAAAAATACTCGTTCATTCTCCCAAAGCTTCCAGCCATCCATTACTCCATTTGAAAAGAAATAAAAAGTTTAAAAAAGAAATAATATACAAAATATAAAGGATTAAAATCCTCCTCTCCAATTCTTGGATCTCCGGCTCTGATCTTTCTCATATATTTATAAAATGAATGAACGGTCTTGGCGTCACTATTAATTTCTGCCACCTGAAATTTGTCTCTAAATGAGACCCAAATATCTCTCAAATCATGCATTTGTTTGGGAAAATCTCTATGAGGAAGGTAAATGGGTCCATTTTGGTTCTGGGTTTTCAACTGTTTCTCCAAATTACTCACGGTTTGGCTGCAATCAGTCCTGTAAAATCGTGTGTCTGATCTTGATGCTTTTCCAAATTTTATCTGTTGTTGCTCATAAAATTATTTGTAGAAATCCAAAATTATTTTTCGATCAATCATATTGAACGTATTTGGATAATAAAATCAAGCCATGATCAGATCCGTATCAAATATTTGATAATAGAAACCTGTGAAACAAAAAGATACATAAATTAATAACCTAAAAATTGTGAATAAAACAAAATCTAAAAAAATCAAAAATGAATTTAAACTAACTATAACTTATAAACAAACATTATTTATAATTTTATTTTCAAATATGATCTAGAAGCTTCAAGTTAATGGAGAAAAAATATTAATTTTAGTTTTTTACAAAATCAAACAAATGATAGATAATTCTTTGATTATTATTATTTTGAAATGAGATGCAAAATGAAAAAAAAGAATTTAATTAATTAATATCACCAAATGATTTCATGAAAATGAGAAACCAACCAAGATATTATTTGATGAAGTATTGAACACATTATTCAAAATAGTCAAACTTGCAAATGAGCAAAAGAAATAACACATAACCATAATTTAAACGAAAGTAAACATTTGATAAAAATTAACGTTTTTGTTTAAATTGAGATTTTTATGTTCGTTTCTAACTTTTGACATATACTCTTGTAATAAATGACTCATACTAAAGTGAATTTCTTAAGTTTGTCTCAAAGAAATCCAAGGAATGGAACTATTTGAAAAGGTTGATTCTGTAGCTCATTATAATTATCAAGATTCTAATAGGGGCCCTTTAAATTTTGTAAAAATATAAGGGGAGTTGTTGGGGCCCAACAAGTGGCTGATATTCTTTCCCTAAGAAGAAAACAAAAATCAACATCAAATGCATTAGCATAAGTGACCTTTGCTAACCTTTCAACTGGGATGATATCATCTAGTATTTTCTGGTACATCCGATTGAATCTCTTAGAGAATTCAGAGACAAATTCATTGTTCTTTCTTCGTAGATTGCTGAATTATGTCATGTAATACAAATCATATTTCTTGTCTCCCCACTTTCTCAAGAAGGTGGCATCAATATCTGTGATGGTGGTAATAGATTTATCTCTAAGGTTCCTGAACCACTTCCTCACTTCTCCATCTAAAATTTGAACAAAAATCCTCATCCACACATCATCATAATCCACTTGGAAATTGTCAAAAAAGGAATAGAAAGTAGTTAAATTCTCCACTGCAGTTGTTCCCCCTTCATTGTCAAACCTTGGAAGGTACTTCATGTAATCATTTGTTGGGAGTGGATGAAGATTATTTGGCAATACCAAAGGTGCATATCTAGTAGCCCTGATAACATCCATTAGGTTGGGAGGTGTTGCACCAACCATTGTTTGACCACCTAAAGGTTTATTTGTATGTGGAGATTGTGGTGATTGAGGTGATAAAGGCTTAGGTATGTTCACCAATTGAATCTTAGGAGAGAACTGGAGAATTTCTTCAACATGTTTTTCAGCAACAAGGATATTAACTTGGAGGCTAATATTGGGTTTCTCTTATTGAATTTCTTCAAGGATTATGATATTTTCTAAGGGAGGGTACTTTGTTTCTTCAGAGATTTCAAATATTTACTCATATTTATATCTACTCTCAGGACAAGGTGTGTAAAAGGATTCTGGTTCTACAAATTCCTCTTTCCCCGAGGTGGATTCTTCAGGAGATAAAAGAAACAAGTTTTTAGATCCTAATTTTTTAAGAGATTTGGATTTTTTCAGGATCTTCTCAGGGTCTAAAATAATAGGCACATCTGGAGATTATGGATGGGATCTAGTACCCTTTCTCTTTGGAGCCAGAGTGTCTAATGTGGAGTCACCAGGTGAAAATATATTGTAGTCAAAAGTATCCAGTTATATTTTCACCATCTACAACTAGATCTATAAACTTATGTCATTCTACCTAGGGAAAATCTCATCATTTTAGTCCCCGACAACGATGCCAAAATATGTTTGCGCTAGAATTCAACACAAGACTGCTATTGAGTTAATCCTAGCACACCTTGTTTCAAAATTTTCAATAGGGTTTTAGGATGGATAAATCCTTGCTTAATTTGAAAAGGGAAAAATGATGATATCTATTAAGACCACTCACCTAAGTGCAATAAGTCAAGTAAACAAAAATGATGGCTAAAATTTAAGATTAAGTGATGTGATTGAGAGAAAAGGGAAAAACAAAGATTGATAAATACACTAGTAACAAATATTGTCTTTAATGTCTTTATACAACAGAGGAAAAACCTTTATCTAGAATTCTTTCTAAATAATACTTAAGGAGAAAACACAAATGTGGAAAATATTACTAAAACTTGTTAAATCAACCTTCTCAGCACAAAATCATTTGTCATAAGCGTGTATAAAAGCAACTAAGTGTTCAGAGGGAAATTTGAAGATGATAAACAAAGAAAGATAACATACTAACCACCAATTTCATTAGCAATTGAAGTCTTTACACATGCAAGATAAACCAAAACAATTATTAACAATGCAATATCAAGCCAAAACATGGATTCCACTCTTTCTTCTTCTACATCATTTGATATAGTGTTTTGAATTGGTTATATGTACTTATGGTTGATCCTGACTATCAGGGACAACTCAAAACTAATCCCTACAAAAACTCAAAATGAATTTCAGCCTTTGATTGTTGATATACAAAATAATAATAGTTTTGCAAAAAACCTCCTAGGATCAAGGAAACAACCTTGGATAAAAAACTATTTTATTTAATTGTTCTCCATTCAGATGATAACACTGCAGCATCCTCTTAATCCTTCCCTTCTCCATTCAGATGATAGCACTACAACATCCTCTTAATCCTTCCCAGATATAACTGATCTTCAAATATCCATACAAATCCAACCTTTGACAACTCGATCCTCATGCCCAATATGAATTTATATTTGTATCCCAATATAGCTTTTAGATACACAAAATATGTATAGATTTATAACATTCTTAATAAGATGCTAGCATAGGCATATCCCTCATTTGTTACAAAAATATGATATTGGGCGAATTTAGCAGCAAAATCGGCTGGTACAGGTGTTCCTGTAGTGACCCTGTTTTTTTGTGTGACCGTGGGAACTTCCTGTAGCGACCTACCAACAAACGAGTTATGCATGTTTTTAACTCCTTCCTTTTCCTGGGTTGTAGCTAATCATGTCCAAAAATGGGCATGATACCTTAGACACGGGAAACAAAAAGATTTTTCCATCCCCCATCATTTTTTAATGTCAAAAACTGGATTTTGCATTTGGGGTGGAAATCTCAAACTGTCAGATCTCCATGAAAGAGTGATGTGATTTCTTCAGCTAGTAAATCCAAAATATCCTTTTTAGTCTACTTGGATTGATATCTAGTTTGCATTTTTGTGGGAATATTCCCTTTGGATCCAATCTTAGGTTTTGAGCCTCTCACTTCCTTCTTACCATGTTTTCTGGCAGGAACTTTGTTTCTGTCTGTAGGTGTATTTTTATTCATCATAAGACTTCCCTTTTTGTATTTTTTCCTCTTAGTCTTGATTACAGGGATTTTCTTATTAGTAGATGGATTCTTCATAGGTTTAATAGCCTCTTCATCGATGATGATGACCTTTTCTGTGATAGCAGGCTTATACACTACTTTAGACTTCATCCTGAACTTGTTTTGAGGCCTGGTGCCCCTCTTTTGCATTACAATTTTATATTGAGAAACATTGTCTTTAGAGGATCTTGAGATGGGAGGAATGACCTTTGGGGAATGGTCTTTAGGTTGTACAAGCTCTACCAATTCCTCTGTTGTCTTAGGTTTTTTATCCTCTCCCAATACCCTAGGTTTTACATGTCTTTGAGTCCTTCTAGAGTAATTATTATGGGCAAAAGGAAATGGATTCTTACCTCCACCTAGGATACGAGAAGACCCTTCATTTTTATCCAGGATGGTTTGCGCAGCTTCCACTAGCTCGTCTGAAATATTAACACAAGTTTCTCTCTTTCTCTTTTTTTAAGTAGCTAGTTGATTGGTGCTATATGAAGTTTCGTGTTCAGGCTTAGCACCCTTATCATGTGATTTTGTAGTAGAAGGATGCACTTTCTTCTCAAAACCCGACTGGATCAAAAATTTATCCCAAGTCTTCTGCAATTTCCCCAACTCGTCTTTGACAAGTACTTTAATCAAGCCCTGATGAAAAATTATGTGAGGAGGGATTTTGGGGTTTGCTTGGAATTTCATGGCCATATTGTTGAGATCCCTCAAGAAATAATAGGGTAGATTCATCCTCTTAATTCATTCCATATGAAGTAGAAATCGTAGATGAAATAGAAATATGACATAATAGTGCCCCTCACAGGTGATGAATCTTTTAAGAATGAGTGAGGCTTCCATCCATTCATCAAAAATCTAATCCCTCAGAATTCCTTTGGCCCAATTATGGTCTCTATGTTCGGGTTTCAAAAACTGATTTACATATCCTCCTGTAATCAATTTATTTTTAAACTACCTTTCTCCATCAGTCGAGAGGTTGCAAGTAGGTGCTATGGAATCCTATGTAACCTGCATGACCAAGTTTTCAAATCGAGCCCATTTTCCATTGAATATCTCAACAAACACCCTAGTTGTAGCATAATGATGACCATCCAACTTAGTACAAAAAATATACCAACCTACTTGATAAAAAATGTGGCAACTGTCTTCATAATCCTCCATGATCTCAGGCCCTTCGGGCTCTTTCCTATTCACATATCCACCTTTACCCATTTGCGCAACTGTGACCAAAACACTAGACTATTGGCTACAAAGAAGATATTTTTCTACTTTGTAATGAGAATAATAGGGGATCTATTGGCTATGTGGGTACCAATTCAAATCAACTAGCTGTTGTAGGTAACGAATAATGCACTAGTTTTGAAAATATGTTTTTTTAAAAACATCATTCGTGTAGCCTTCTGGACAACTAATGTGTAGAAAATACCACCCATATTCACATGTTATGGCTGACAACTGGTACTTTCTAGTTGTTTTACGTACACATGAACTTTTAAATAAAATCCACAACTTCCATGACTCTCCAAGGTACTTGAAATACTCACGACCAGGGACATGTGGAAGTTCTTGTAGCGCTGAACAAGATTTGTCCTTTTTCTTTCTTAGGAGAATTAGATTTTGAATCTGCAGCCTACTAAGTTAAATAATCATGAGGTATAGATGTTGACATGACTTATGGCTCAAATGAAAATATTTGAAGCCAAGTGATGTCATCAAGCAATCATTTAAACATGTGTATAATTCCTTTTGTCCCCCTCTCACAAAACTAAGTCCATCTCATTCATTCGATCTAGCATTATTTTAATCCCTTTAAGATAATCTATAAAACCTTTAACAACATAATTCTAAATATTTATAACTTATACTAAATTTTAAAAGACAAGTAGGAATGAATGAGGAATAAAACAATGTAGAACAAAGTAGGTGTTAACAAATGAAACTAATTAAGAAGTAAATCTTTTGGTGAAAGTAGTTGTTAAAACCTTTTTATAAATCTCTCAAGTGTTCTATTAACTCTAACCCTAGAAAATTTACAATATTTATCATTGTTGTTACAAAAGTTTGTTATAGCCACTGAGAATTGTCTTAATTTATTGCATACATCTAATTATAAGTGGCTTAAATTGTTCAGAAATCATCTCTAGAAATCGGATAATATTCTATTTGTTAATTGCTTAATTTTCATAGTCAATTGTGGTGTTGCCCGTAGGGGTGTAGACCGATTGGCAAGTGTTGTGTAAATAGAAGGAAATATGTAAAGGAGGTCTCACGTTCGATTCTCACCCTGATTTACTTGTGCTCCATGCTTGCGGTTTGTGTGGCACACCTAGGGTTATAGTGGTAGTGGACGGGTATCGACCCCGTGTCACTTGAGTACGAGAACAAAAATAAAATAAAAATAAAAGTCAATTGTGGTGTTTATAAGCAATAATTCTTTGTGTTGTTGCAAATTATTTACTATTGTTATAAACCTGTTTACTGCTACAATTTGAAACATCCATATAAATCCAACTTGTCTAGTGTCTAAAAGAGGTCATTGTTACATACTTTAGTTTGGTAATTGTTGTACATATGCTGCAAATTGTTTCTTGTTCCGGAAAGTGAACAAATCATCCTACAACCTCTCTTTCCTTCCTAGACCTAGACCAACTGACAGGTGATCAAGATAGGGGGTAGTAGGATTGGCTACTAAACTTGATATTTTATCCCTTAAGGTCACCAAGGAATCCTCCCTTATGGTGGACCCCCTCCATCACTAAAATGAGAGAATATCCTACTTAGTTGACAATGGTAGTTTCTTCCATTGTTACACAATATTTTGGGAACTTTTGGTGGGATTTCCACAAGTACAAATCATGTGATAGAATATTGGTGTCATTGTCGAGGAGTATTGCGTCATTCTCCTCACAACATATCTTTTGTAAAATTATCCTAAATCCATTATATTACAAGTTTACATCGAGAATACACTAAGAGTAGTTCCCTCACATTCCTTTGATGGTCCTAAAGGGACCATCTAGTGACTCCACAAATCTCAAGGAGGTACACTAACCCTCCTAATACCTACAAGAGAAGGATTCCTCACAACTCACCTATAATTAAATTATTTTTCAGTGGAAACCTTCCTTTATCTCCAATGGCTCAAAATAAATGGGTATCCAATATCTTTAATCCCTTAGACATGTTTACAATCTCAAGATACCCTCGACATATACTGTTGATTAAGGTTGGTTTTCATTGATGTCAACCCTTGAAGAAAGTCTGGTAGAAAAAAGGTTTGGGTAATGGACCCAATTTTGTTTGATGTAAATATGACTCATTATTGTCTTTTCATAGTTTATAAGAATTACAAATGGATGAACTCCAAAGTGGTCCACTTATGGTGAAATTCCTCAAGGGAATATGTTTTGCAGATTGAGTTATCCTAGAAGTATGGTTAGAGAACCCATGCTTAATTTTGGAATAATGAGGTGAAGGTTAGTAAATTTGTCAGTGAAAATATCCTAGATGTATAGTGCTTGTCATGTCATTTCCGGTGGTATGTGGAACGTCACATAACTCCTCACGGTTATATATTTGTGGCCATGTGAAGTTGGAGGACCCTCATGAGTCATCTAGAAGCCCCAAAAAGTCAAAGTGTTTGCAAAAGAAATTATTTAAATAATAAAGTTAATGGAGAACTCCCTAAAATAAGGAAAGTGGGATGCTACATGAAAGTATAAATAAGAGGCAAGGTTCTCTCATTTAATCACACTTGAACATATTGAATATATTTTGTTGTGTAAGGCTTATTGCAAGAACTCATTGATACATTTGAAGTTGTGAAAGTCTGAGGTAGTACGAAGGGTTGATGGTGAAATTTTTGGAATTACAATGAATACTTAAAAAAACCCTAGTTTCTGAGGCATACGTGGGCTGATAGTGTATTAGGGTGCATACATAATGAGGTGTACCTAGGCTGATAGTGTATTAGGGTGCATATGTATGCAGGATGGTAGTGTATTAGGGTGCGTACATGTTGGTAAATCCATGGAAACCTTAAGAGATGAAGATGCAGAGGTTCTAAATTCTGAGATCAAGCTCCCAGGAAGGTCTACAATGATCAGATACATCAGATCTATCCATTGGTTCAAAAGGTATCTCTTATTTCTATGAATAGTTGGATTTTGATGTATGCATGAGAAATGGTTATTGAGATTTGAGAATTCTCCCTAGATAGACTAGTGGCTACATGGGAACTTCTATATAAGTCATAACTACATAAATACAGTGCTGGTATAATTTATCATTGATACATATTGTTAGAGTTGTGGCACATATTTTATTTCTTGGCATATAGTTAAGGGTTTTTATGGTACATGGTTGAGAGCTTCTATTTGTGAAGTGATTGATTTATTGAGATGCTCAATACCAGAGAGGGTTTGATGTCTGGATCATGTGAGGGATATTATACTTGTTTATTATTACACACATTTATATGACACATGACTAGAGAGATATATAAAGACTTTGGGTAAAGAGGATGTGAGAACAAGGTATAGATACAGTCTGGATACAATGACAGGTTACAGATCTATGTGAAAGAAGTTACAGAGGGTCAGAATTTTTAAAGAGAAAGGAAACCCTAGTTTTTAGAAGGCATACACAGGTTGCATAACATTTTGGTCACGTACATACGTGGTTGCATAACAGATAGGGCGCGTACATACGTGTGATGCATCACTACAGGTCGCGTACCTGTTGTATTTTTGTTGATATATGTTCAGTTCAGGTACATATTGATTACATGGCAGTTGTACAGGTTGGATGCAGGTTAGTGGTACAGGTTGATATAGTTGTACAGTGGTATATCTCATAGTGATAGTATGACATTGGTTTCCTCATTCTATCTCTACGTCAGGGAGATTGGACGCGGAAAGGATAGGTGTTTGTATCCACCTTCCGAGCCAGAGAACTTAGGGGGTTTTAGCCTCCTTCTGGTTGTATCCAAAGAATTGGGGAGTTGGAGCTTCCCTCAGGTTGTATCTTGAGAAAATAGGGGGTTGGAGACTCCTTCCAATTGCATCTAGAAAACAAAGGAAGTTGGTGCTTCCAATGAATGTAATTCTTCAAGACATATAAGAAAAAGGATTTCGTGGTTTTCTCCCGCTTTGGGTTTCCACGTAAAACACTGGTGTATTGTGTATGTGTATGATTGTCCATTTGTTCATTTCTTATTTACTCTGCATTTATTGTTTGATAATGCTACATTGATATAACACTTGGATTATATGGTTAAACATGATTCAATTTCTCTATTACTGATTCACCCCCCCTCTGAGTAATCCAACATATACCTCTGAAGTTTGAAAAGTGGTTGCCCAAGGTTTTTGGTAATGATGTGACTACTGTCGAAGAGGATTTGGATAACTTTTGAGACTTTTTCTAACTTAACCATGTGAGTGATGATGTTGAATATGTGGTGATGAAACACTTCTCATCTACCTTCAATGATGACTCTAGGAGGTGGTACAATAGTCTCCCTAGCAAAGGTATTAATACCTGAGACCAATTTGAAGAGACCTTTCTGAAAATATGGGGTGCTAAGGAAGATCCTAACTTGTTGTTGTTTCGACTTACTGAAATAAAAAATATAGAGAATGAAAAATTTCAAAGAGTTTGATGTTAAGTTTGAAAATTTGTTTCAACAAATACCTAAAAACCTTCGCCTTGGAAAAGATCATCTCCTTTTCCTCTACATTAAGGTCTTCCCGGGAAATTTTGGGTTCATGCCCAGGGACAACACTCCAAAGACCCTTGAGGAGGCCCAATAAATGGATGCAAGAATCAAGGATAATATTTAATCACGTAAGGTAGAACCTTTCTATTCCCCAAGATCCAAGGCTAACACCAAACCAAGACCATTACACAATGTCGAAACTGTTATCGCACAGTTTGTATTTAGGATGAAAGATAGATATAAAAAGACAAACTAGCGTCACTGAACCAATCCCACCCAATGTCACCTCGATGGGAAGGTTCTTTCTTTTTAGGGAGGTAAGGCCTAGGGGAGACATCCCCGGTGACCTGGGGTTTTGAGAAGGCAAAGGATTGTAGGATAAGATATAAATTCCCCCCTCACAAGTCACCACCGAGCAAATAGTCCGGCTAATTAGCCAATAAGGAGAAGTATAACCAAAATAGATGATGCACCTGCCTAAGACAAAGAAATAAGAGATAGATATAATAAAGCTTACTCGCTTGGTTAGTACTTCATATAATCAAAGACCATATGATATATAAGAAATTAAGTAATAAATATTTATGAAATCAATGTTTGTATAATAGCAACAATTATTATATCACTTATTCAATAAATTGCTAAAGAAAACTTGGCATTCAATGTAACAAATCAACACTTCATTGGATCACGCCTTAATCAACCATTCAATTGCTCAAAACTAAAACGATAGCTATAAAATGATGTTTATAGCGAAATATGATGGCAACAATAGGTTAGCAAGGTCATTTTTTTAAGCTAGGGTTAGTTAAGTTAGGGTTTGATCAAAGGTATTTGAAGTTGTTTTGATATTACACTAAGGCTTAGATCAGTGCATTCCTAAGGTATATGGAATCAACAGGAGGATGCAAGAGCTGAAGGATTAAATGATAATATTGTGACTAAGGACAAGAGGGTTAGAACTTGAAGTGTTGCTATGGCAAGGCCTCAAGGATAAAACCCTAGGGGGGAGAGGCTCACTATGGTGTAGGGGAACTAGGTCTCAGTGCTATCTCCTCCTTCCTTAGCTCAATGGAAAACAACTAGCTCAAAATATTGCAAAAGACTAAGACAAGAAGGTTTGAATGCAATGTGTTGCTAAGGCAAGGCTTCACTAAGCAAACCCTAGGGAAAATAGGCTGACCAAGGTGTAGGGGAACTAGGCCTTGATGTGTTTTCTCCTTCTTAGCTTCAATAAGGTAAAAACGGCTAATATAGGAGAATATAGATTTGAGTGCTTCTATGGCAAGGCTCAATCCTCTTCAACAAGGGCTAGAAAGAGTAGAGTGTTTCTAAGGCAAGGCTCTATCTCACTTCAACAAATAAAATGGAAAAAAATCTTGATAGGGACATGATACAATGACCTTCAATGTGTGATTGTCCCCTAGGGTTTAAATCAAAAAATTATAACCATAAATGCAAGAGAAAAAATACCACAACCATTCAATTAAGAGTTTTTGCAAAAATTTACTTACATTCAATCAAGAAATCAAGTAGCAAACCCTAGTTGTAACACCTTCCACCAAGATAAATGCCAAACATGCCAATAAAAGACTTCCTTCAACAAGTGTGCCTCACAATTTCATCCAAGAACTCCAAGTGTAGCGCAAATTTCAGACCTCACTAATGAGTGAGTGAAAGATGATGAAAAAATGAGAGTAAAAACCCTCAATTTATACTGTACCATGACCTAATTTTCACTTTTAGGTCATAAAAAGGTCGACAAGGCCAAAATACTAAAAATAATATTTTTTTACATTAAATGCTTAAATTAAAGCCTAATCAAGCTAAAGAGAGACGACATACCCTTTTAAGGGTGACGTTAGCCCCTTCTAGGGCAAATGCAACATCCTAGAGAAAAACGTTAGCCCTCCTTGGGCTTCTCCAACCTGCCACACATGCCAACACTACCAAATCTCTCTCCCAAGAAGTCCATAAGGATGGATGAAATCATGATCATCATGGGTGACTTCATGTGCCTTTTAGGGTCAACGATTCAATGGAGAACGCACAACCCCCCTAGGTAAATCTCTTCCAAGGTGCCTCTAATGGAACATCCTTCTCTTCTCCGGTGCAAATCCTCTGACCATATATGTCCTATATTTGCCCCCTGATGGGGTCTCAACATCCATTTGGTGGTATATTTATCCCCATGGAGGTTTGATCTGATAATCTCCCCATGTGTATCAGTCCAACATGGTACCTGTCCATCGAGCATGATCCTGCGCATCAACATCTACGCCCTCCATGGGATCATAATTCTCAGGGATCATAGCAATGCCAATCACATCTTATCATCAATATTATTAAACATGTGCATAAAACCCATATTACCCTAGTTAAAAGCTCAAAGACATTATACAAGCCTGCAATACAAGTTTGGAGAAAGTGACAGGGCATCCTATTGGGCTAGTGTCCACTGGAAGAGGAAATTTTATGGAAGAGAGATCATCTGAGCCATGCAAGTGGGTGATGTGGATAAGGGATGTCCAAGAAAGTGGGTGCAATGAGAGAAGAGGGTGAAAAGCTTTACCTATGGGTGCCTTTGTACAAGTCTAGCTGCACTTATCCTGGATGCAATTTTTTCCAAGCCCATTCATGCCTTTTATTCTTTATTCTTCATTCTTTTATTCTTTATTTCTTTTTATTCAAGAGGATAATCAGGGGACACTACCCTGGCGTGGTGACTAGTGGTGACAGTGTTACCCACAAGTAATTTCATGGAAATGAGAAGGTTGGATCGTGATGAGACCCCCTTTCCCTTGGCCATGCAACCAATGGTCACTACCCTGGCGTGGTAACTAGCTGGTGGTAATGTCATACTTCTAGGTACCCATGGACCTAATAGGTTGTCTCATGATGAGACCCCTTATCCTCTAACTAGGTCTTGTTTTATTATTTTACAGGTCCCTCTTGTTTCTTGCTGAGAAGCCTTTTATTGATTTCTCGAGGATCCCTGGGTGAAGCATCTCGATGTTTTATTCTAAGGATTTTACCTTTTGACAGATGCTTTTACCTTCTAGGCCTTTATCCCCTTCTTCCCACTAGGTAAGGTGCAATCCTCAAATGATAGGTCAACCCAGTGCCCAGGCAAGTGTAATGGGATAGGTGAGTGGGAAGAAAGATGAAAAAGTGGTGCTATGATGGGAGCGGACGATGGATTTTCAGAAATACCCCCAGTGGAAAACCAGAACCTATAGACACAGGATTACTAGGGAATCCTGTCAATCCCCCCAGGCATGGTCAAGTGGGAAAGTATAAGATCCAAGCAATTTGTTAGAAACAAAAGGAATTAACTGCACATATTCAAGATTTTTGATGATCAAAGTGACACATACCATGATACCCGGGCTCATTACCTCATGGAGCAAGAACCATATTTGACACAAGACCAAGCAGATGGTGATGGATGTTGATGTTGGATGTAAGGTAGAGGTGTTGAAAGGGAGAAAATATGGGCCCTCTAGGGCCATGCTAAATTCGATACAACTCTCGGTACTTTATTTCTAGGACCAATGGGCCTCGAGACATGATCTCCTAGTTATCCCTAAAAGTGGGGGATAACAGAATCCACTCAAGATATTAGTGGTCAATGGGCACAAAGGATTGAATAAGCAATAAATGACCTAAAAAAAAATCAAACCCTAATGATGAACAAGATCACGAATTTGGAGAGGGTGTAACAAAAATCCATCAAGCCTCCTTCTAGGGGCCAACCTCAAATATCAAACCAATTGTTTGCACCCAATTCGTCACTGTGTGAGCAAATTATGAGTTCTTACATGCCCATTTGGGCTCTGCTAGGCATGACAGCTGTGAAGTAAAAGGTTAGAAATAGAAACAACTAAGTTATAAACAGAAATTAAACTAAAACTAATTAAAACTATGAGCATGTGAGAAAATGAAAAACAAATGTAAATGGACCAATATCACCAATGTATTAGCTGATCTGATTGATGAAATCCAAAGATACACAATGGAGAAAGAGGACTTGGGTCCCTTCCCTCTCCAATGGAAGGCTCTTGAGGCCCTCAACTGATTGCTCTCCTTACAAAGAAAAGATGCAAATGTGGGTGAAAGAACTCCAAGCTTATTCACTCAAGAGAGGGGTGAATAGCTTATGAAATGCAGCCTACAATGTGTGTTTCCAAAGAATGAGTCCTTAGCAATCTCAGCAGCATAACAGTATGAAGAATTCCTTGAGAAAATGGTGGTCATTCATGGCTTTTTATATCCAAGCATTGGGTTATTATGTGGCCTCTTTTGAATGTGAAAAGGGGCTCTTTAGGGCACAATTAGGTCTTTGAC
>ML785896.1:587028-610220 GCA_009831015.1 Picea engelmannii | reverse complement strand
ACCAGCCCACCATGAGGATTGAGCTCAGATTTGGTGTCAAATCGACTTGGGAGCCGATCCATTAGTGGTTGGGAAGCCGACCAATTTCAATAAATGCGTCGTTTAGCAGGTGTGCGGGTTTTTCGCCAAACAGGCGCGCCTTGTGCACATATGCGCGCCTTGTACAAAGTTGTTACGCGCATGCACGCGCGTGCCTAGTGGATGTAAAGCGCCTTGCAATTTTTTGGCCATTTTGTATAGTTTTGACCCTTTTGCTGTGCTGTGGAATTAACCTTGTGCCATGAATGACTGCTTTTCTGTTTTGACGATGCGGAGTTCTTGTCGCCACGTGCGGACAAAATTTTAGTGATAACACCAATCATGGAAACCAAGGGTCACAAATGAAAAAAGGGTTCTCAACACTCTAGACCTTTCAAATGTTATAAGTCAAGAAGAAACTCCTTGGTGTCTACCATGTGGGGATTCACATTGGGAACATGAATTCCCAAGGAGTAATGGGGAACTTAATCATATGAATTCCTTTGATATCATAAACTCTATATTTTCCATATCTCCCCAAGAGTGCATCAATATCACACTAGAACAACTCTAGAAGGGAAAGAGAGAAGCGATCGGGAGGGATAGGATGGAGATCATAAAAAAAAATGGATGAGGAATCAAGGGAAAATCTTAGGAATAGAGAATTACAAGTGTACAGTAGACAAAGAAATTCCCCCAAAGCTCCTCCCAGTGACCCTATATTCCCTCAACCAAGGCCTCCTCCACTACCTATAGATAATGTTCCTCCTAGTTCCACTTTACCAAGGACTAATGATATAGACTTGAATATGGACATAAATGGTGTCTTAGCGAAGATAAATGTGCATGTCCCTCTAAAACAATCATTAATATTCATTTGATTATAAATGAATTTGAGAAATTCTTTAGAGTACAAGAGGAACCTAAATACCCTCCAATGATGTTACAAGCTAATCATTTCAAAGGACACTATTATGAGCACCCACATTTCTAAATTTCCTTGCAAATGAATAATAAGCGTTTGAACAATTGTATGCTTGACTCAGGGGAAAGTAAAAATGGTGTGGCCTTGAGAGTAATGAGACAATTAGGTTTGGAAGTCACAAGACCTTATAGAAATGACTACAAGATTGATTCCAAGGCTATTCCCACATATGGTGTGATACAAAATTTGAAGGTTCACCTTGATCGATATCCTGAGATAGTCTTTCTAACGAATATGGTTGTCATAGATGTCCCAGATGTTTGGGGAATGCTCTTGTCTACAAATTTGGTTGCAATATTGGGTGGTACCTTACATTTGGATTTGACTTATGCTACTATACCCATGGATGAAGAAACCTATTCCCATCTACCTAATTGTAACACACCCACCACGGGGCTAGAAATTTTTTGTCTTTCTTTCCTTATTAAATTCTAGGGAGCCTAGCACAGACCCTCCTTTCCCTTTTAAAGTCCCTCATATTCTTGCATTCCTTACCGAGAAGGCACTTCTGCTATCGTGATATGGGGAGTCGTGAGGCAAGCGATCCCTTACTCTCTTGACTTTCGAATGGCCAAAACCTGAAACTGGGTCTAAGTGCTTATAGAGATACACAACAAGCCAGAACAAGTTTTGGTACTCTACCCTTCGGGGCTTTGCATATCGGGATTTCGGGATATGCGACGAAAGGAGAACTTACTGTTAGGTATATGAGGTTCTGAAACACCGAAACACCATATCTCATCCGCACTATTATTATTTTAGGGTTTCGCACTTCGGGTTTTCAGGACTGGTGAGTGTAAGAGAACTTGCCAATAAGTATCTCAGATACCGAAATACCAAAACACCCAGTATTATCCATGCTAAGCCATTTCGGCGTTCCTCCTTTCGGGATTTCGTGAATCGAGGTTTCAAGACTGGCGAATACATGGGGCCCACACTTAGGTACCCTGGGTGCCGAAATACCGAAGTATAATAACTTCTCCACACTCTTTCTTTTCGGGATTTCGTAAGTCATGATTTCGGGGCTTGCGAGTGCAAGGGACACTTACCCTTGGGTCTTCCAGGTACCGAAACGCCGAAATGCCGAACCAAGTCACACTATGCCAATTCGAGATGCCGCGAGTCAGGGTTTCGAATATCGGGACTTCATGATATAAGAGGTCGAAGATTCACACTCATCAACTACCCAAGTGCTAAAAAGCTGATACACTCGCTCCTCATACACTAGACCAAATTCGGGGTTTTGTAGTTCAGGATTTCGCAACTGGAGAGTACAAGGTAACTTATCCTTGAATATCCCAGTTCCTGGAATACCGAACATCAATTCTTACCCATGCTGGTCCACTTTGGGGTTTCACGAATCAGAGTTTCGCGATGTGCACAGACATGAGGTCTCGCACCTAGATCTTTCGGGAGTCGAAACTCCAAAATACCAACTCTTCAACCTGCTCATCGATTTCAATATTTCACCCATCGAAATTTTGCAGGTAGGGGATTCGGGACTGGCGAGTATAGGGAACTCGCCTTTAGGTATCCCGGGTGCTGAAACACCGAGACCTCATAACTCCTACATACTATATCATTTTTGGATTTCGCAAGTTGGGGTTTCGAAACTTGTGAGCACAAGGGAATTCACCCTTGGGTATTCTGGGTGTCGAAATACCGAAGTGTCCTAATCCATCCACACACTGTCATTTCGGGACTCCACAAATCGGGGTTTTGGGACTTGCGAGTACAAGGAAACTTGCACTTAGGTACCCCAGGTGCCAAAACACCAAAATTTCCTAAGTCTAAGAGGGCCATTCTCTCTCTCGTACAGGGTTTTCAGACTTACGCCATAAAATCCTCCAACAAATTCTTGGATAAAATTTCAAGATGGGTGTCCCTGTGGGGAGATCTATCTAGGGAATTACTTAAGACAAATAAGGGAATGAATTTCCCGAGAACAGACTTGAAAGCTAAATCCGTTCAAATATATATATATATATATATATATATATATATATATATATATATATATATATTTACGTATTCCATGGGTGGTCTTTCCAATATAAGCATGCAGCCACCATTTCTGATCAAAACACCATACATACAGTCTTATACTGAAACCATTCATAATTGCACAAACCATTGGAATACATGTCAGAATATTAATTTCAAGATATGAGATATAACACTTATCAGAAAAACACCATGTTTGATGCAACTGCTGAGAGGGGTGCTTGTTTCCACCCAACTGCAGGCTCAGTGATTCCGAATGGATTTACCACTAGCCACCCCCGATCTTAGACCACGATGTTGTGAGACTGAGTCTATGTTCGTCAGAAATCGAGAACGAAGGTTACTCTCCTTATTCTTTGTTCATCAATCACCCTGTATATTTTCCAGAGTTCTTCTGATTTCTCCCCCTCTTGCGATCTCTGTCGTGACTTCCCCCCTTCCACACCTCTTTCTTGCCTTTTCTTTTTCCAGTGAGGTTGCGTGTGGCATGAAATTCCCCATGGTGGTCAGGTTTGAGGCTTCCACGGATGGGCAGTTCACCCCCATCCCTCATTAACTCATGAGGAGCCTCTGCACCTACCAACCTGGCGAGTAATTCATTTTGGGGCCAGCGAGCTGCTCTTGATCTTCGGGCCAGTGAAGAACAAATACTGTATTGGTTTCAATGGAAGTTAATGCCACCTTTCATCATCCATTGTGGTCCCTTTTTAGCACATCCCCCTCTCAGCAGTCCTGCAACATATATTCATAACATTATTTACATCTTTGAGTTTGCCATAGTTCTTGGCCAGTATAGTTATTTTTACAGACTGGGGGAAACAGGGTGTTACAATTCCCTCCCCCTTAAAATAACATCATCCTCGATGTTCTATATATCAATATGACATGTATGTACAGAGGTAAACAAAATTGAATATGCCTATTTCATGGCATCCTCCATTTCCCATGTAGCCTCATCTAGGCCAAAATGTCTCCACTGCACCTTAACCTGTGCAATGGTTCAGTTCCGGAGTAGGGTTTCCTTTCTGTCCAGTATGCATTGAGGTTCTGGTAGGAATTCTCCCTCTGGTTCCACCTGGATCATAGACCAGTCAATTATATGATTAGAATCATGTACATATTTCTTCAATAATGAAACATGGAAACCATTATGTGCTTTTACTGTGGGAGGAAGTGCTAGCCTATAGGCTATAGGTCCCACTCTATCTAGGACCTCAAAGGGTCCACAATACCGAGGTGCCAACTTGGCACAAGCTCCCATTTTCAGGGAACTCTTCCTGGGCCTCACTCTGAGATATACATGGTCTCCCATCTTGATCTCTCTTGGATTTCTCTTTTGGTCGGCGTAACTTTTTTGTCGGTTCTAAGTGACCTTCAGGTTTTGTTTTATCTGAGTCACTTAATGTTCCATTTCTTTCAACATGTCAGGTCCAAAAGAAATTATTTTTATGAGATTACTCTAGCTGATAGGAGTGTTGCATGACCTACCATAGAGGACTTCGAAGGGACTCATCTTTAAGGATTCTTGGTAGCCGTTGTTGTAGGCCAATTCCACCAGTGGTAGATAGTCTTCCCACTTCTTAAGTTGATGCATTACATGCATTATTAGCATGTATTCTAGTAATTGGTTCACTCTTTCCATTTGTCCATCGGTTTGGGGATGATAGGCGGTGTTAAACAACAACTTGGTCTCTAAACCCGCCATCAATGATTTCCAAAAGTTGGAATTAAATTTCGTTTCTTTGTCAGACACGATCTCTTTTGGCATACCATGTAGTCTGAATATCTCCTTCATAAATACTTGAGCGATGTCTATTGCCTTGCAAGTCAACTTGATGGGGATAAAATGAGCGGGCTTGCTCAATTTATCCACCACTACCATGATGGTGTCATTCTTTTTGGTTGAGGTTGGTAATCCAGTGATGAAATCCATGGAGATGGTTTCCCATTTCCATTCCGGGATTGGTAGAGGTTGTAATAATCCTGTTGGGTGTCGGTGTTCTGATTTTCCCTGTTGGCATTCTATGCATTTGGCTAGGTACTCAGCTATGTCTTTATTCAATCCTGGCCAATAGAATTGTTTCCTGGTGGCCATGATCATCTTCTGGTATCCTGGATGACCAGCATAGGGTCTTTTATGTAGTTCATCCAGTATTAACCTCTTCAAGTTGTCACAATCTAGGATATATAATCTTCTTCGGTAAGTGAGCAGACCTCCTTCCATCATCTGGTAGCCTCCATACTTTATCCCTGTGGGTTTTTGCTGCAGGTATGAGGTCACGGTCTGGAAGAATGTGTCTGTCTCTTGTGCATTTCTAACTCTTTCCTTGACATCCATCTCGAAGGTGCTTACCACTGCTAGGTGAATTGTTTTCATGCTTCTGCTAAGGGCATCAACCACCCTATTTTCCTTTCCCTTAATATGTTTGATTTCAAAATCAAACTCATTGAGGAGGGCCACCCACCTAGCTTGTCAGGCATTGAGATTTGGTTGGTCAAATAGATATCGCAATCCACAGTGGTCTGTCATAAGTACAAATTTTCTTCCCAGGAGGTAATGCCTCCACATTTTCAAGGCGTGCACTATGGCAGCCAGCTCTAGATCATGGGTCACATAGTTGACTTCGTGCCCATTCAGTTTTCAGGATTTGTAGTAGACCACACTTCCTCCTTGCATAAGGACTCCTCCGAGCCTTTCCTTATAGGCATCTGTGCACATGAGGAAGTCAGCTTCGGGATCGATGATCTTCAACACGGGTGCATGGGTCAGTAGATGTTTCAGGGTTTGAAATCTTTCTTTACATTTTTGTGTCCATGTGAATTTTGTCCCCTTCTTCTGGAGGGCAATGATTGGACAACCAATCTTGGAGAATCATTTTATAAATATCCTATAGTATCCTACTAATCCCATAAAGGATCTGATATTCGAAACATCCCTTAGGGTAGGCCATTCCATGATAGACATGATGTTGTCGAGGTCTACTGCTACTCCTTCTTCATATAGGACATGGCCCAAGTAATGTATTTTCTTCTGGAAGAATTCACATTTGTTGAGTCTGGCATAGAGATGATGTTCTCTTAGCACTTGTAGCACAAGCCTAAGATTCTCTTCATGCTCTTCTCCATTCTTGGAGTAAATTAATATGTCATCGATAAAAACCAGCACAAATTTGTCTAGGAATTTGCTAAGTACATTGTTCATCAAGCACATGAAAGTGGCAGGGGCATTGGTTAACCCAAATGGCACTACCACAAACTCATAGTGACCATACCTCATCTAGAAGGTAGTTTTATGGATGTCTTCCCCCTTGATTCAGACTTGACAGTATCCTGACCTCAAGTCAATATTTGAGAAAATAGATGCACCCCCCAATTGATCGAACAGGTCATCGGTCCTGGGCAAGGGGTACTTGTTCTTTATGGTTACCTTATTGAGTTGTCTATAATCTATACACAGTCTAAGGGTACCTTCCTTCTTTTTCACAAATAGAACTGGTGCTCCCCAAGGAGACACGTTGGGTCGTATATAGCCCTTATCCATCATTTCTCTCAATTGCAATTTGAGTTCAACTAGTTCAGGTGTGCTCATCTGGTAGGGTGTCCTAGACATCGGAACCACTCCTGGTGCAAGTTCTATCAAGAAGTCAATGTCCCTTCTCAGAGGTAGACCCGGTACCTCTTCCAGAAATACATCTCTATATTCTCTCAGGGTAGGGTGGTCGTCGAGGCTTGGTTTGTTTCCTTCAATTGTTTTCAACACCTTTATTTCATATAGGGGACATCCTCTTCGACAATACCTTCTCATTTCTAGAGATGATATTTGTCTCACAGAGACAGGTTTTCAGATCCCTTGAAGGGTTATCCTTTTTCCTTCCTTACTTACACATTCTAAGGTTTTATGGTAACAGTGCAATCTGGCTTTATGGGCGGCTAGCCAGTCCATACCAATAAACAGATCGTACGATCCCATGGGTAACATGTTAAGGGTTGCTTGGGTGGGAAATTCACCCAACATTAATTGGCAGGCTGGTATGACCTCTGCTACCCTTCTTTTGGTGCCAGTGGCTAACTGTACCAACCATGGCTTGGTAGGATTATGTTGTTGTAGTTTACACTTATCAATAGTCTTAGGGGCTATATAACTCGAGTTTGAACCAGGGTCAATCGGAATAGACACTAGATGGTTGGAAATCATACCTTTATTTCCACCACTGAAGCTTGGTGGTCGGATTAGTTATTATCCAAGGCTGCATAAATTTGCGGCACACTCCTGGCCATATCATTGACGGTGGTAGCTTCCTGGATGTTGTAAATTATCCGACTATTATGTTTTCGGTGTGGATAGTCTCTCAGTAGATGTTCTTCTCCGCAACCCCAACATTTCAAAGGTTCTTTATTTGGGTTATCATCCTTCATTGGTACAGATCTAGAAGTTTTATTTCCTCTCAAGGAGGGAAAGTTCTGTTGGTGTACACTTTGGGCTAGGAAGCTCATCCTTGAGTTCTTCTTATAGTTCTTAAATCTTGGGGATTTAATCCCCTTTCTTTGAAATCCTGAACTATTCTTCGATTTCCAGCCTTCGAGAGGTTTTGTCCGATGTCCAAACTGTTCATGAAAATATCTTGCCTTTCGGATAGTGCCTTCTAGGGTCTTTGGCTCATCAAATTCAATTATGTTCCGATAGTCCTTAGGTAGTCCACTTATGAAACGCTACACCTTTGCCTTTTCTTATTTTATATAAGGTACATACCTCAACAACTCGAGGAATTTATTGATATATTCCTCTATAGTGAGTTGCCCCAGTTTGAGTTCATAGAATTCTTTAGTCTTTTCGTCGAAATATTTTTCCGACAGATACTTCTTCCGAAAATATTTCTCAAACCGTTCCCAAGACAGGTCCTCCACGTGAACCCCTTTCACATTCTTAAGGTCTTCCCACCAAATGGAGGCCTTTCCGTTCAAGTTGACTGTGGCCACTCAGGCCTTCAAATTTTCTAAAAAGTCATGGACTCTGAAATACTTCTTTAGCCCAAAAAACCAGGCCTCTGCTTCCTCTCCCTTCTTTATTTCACCGTCGAAGGAGGGTGGTTTTGCCTTCCTGAATTCTTTGAATTTATGACCCTTGGAGAGCTTTCGCTTCTTTTGTCTTCTTCGAGAATAAGAACTAGTTTTGCTTCTAGAAGAGCCCTCCGAACCACCTACTTCCTTCCCAGAGGAATCATCCGCCGCTTGTCCTTTACCTCTAGGATGGACCTTTTTCAAGGTGCTCCTCTCAGTGTGGCCAATGATATGACCATGTTTCTGTACCTCAGGTTCATGTTGCATTTGTCTTTGTAGGTCGGATAAGCTCTGCAGTAAAATTGTGTTAATTTATGTTTTATTCTCTTGTTCTTTCATCATCCTCTCATTGTCAACCTTGCAACTTTGTAATTCAACCATGAGGCTCCTCACAGTCTCGGCTAGATCTGGAGGGGTCCCTACCAGCCTCCTTTCGTCAGACTCTTCATCTCGATTGTGGGAGCCTTCCCCCACCTCTTGGTGAGTCACCATTCTATGCATCTGTAATTTCCCGTGGCTGATTGTCCGCTTGGGTGCAAAAGACAAACGCTGGTTGTTAGTCAATATTTATATACATTAATAACTAGTACATAATACATATTTTTCTCATGCACACACACAATAGGAGTTTTCATTCTTGACTTCAAATTTTTAATTGAGGGGGTCAAGATAAGGATTTACTCCTTTTAACAGTACTATGAATGGAGTCTCTGCGCAACCCGTTCATGAGCCCAAGTAGGCGAAGTGTTGTAACCATGCTTTGATACCAATTTGTAACACACCCACCACATGGCTAGAAAATTTTCAACTTTCTTTCCTTATTAAATTCTAAGGAGCCTAGCACAAACCCTCCTTTCCCTTTTAAAGTCCCTCATATGCCCATGGCTATGCCTGCAGTCCTTACTGAGAAGGCACTTCTGCTATCATGATACGGGGAGTCGTGAGGCAAGCGATCCCTTACTCTCTTGACTTTCAAATGGCCAAAACCCAAAACTAGGTCTAAGTTCTTATCGAGATACACAGCAAGCCGGAACAAGTTTTGGTACTCTACCCTTCGAGGCTTCACATATAGGGATTTTGGGATATGTGACGACAGGAGAACTTACCGTTAGGTATCCCGGGTGCCGAAACACCGAAACACCATATCTCGTCTGCACTATTATTATTTCGGGGTTTCTCACTTCAGGTTTTCGGGACTAGCGAGTGTAAGGGAACTTGCCAATAGGTATCTCGGATACCGAAATACCGAAACACCCAGTATTATCCGTGCTAAGCCATTTCGGTGTTCCTCCTTTCAGGATTTCACGAATCGGGGTTTCGAGACTAGCGAATATGTGGGGCCCGCACTTAGGTACCCCGGGTGTCGAAATACCGAAGTATAATAACTTCTCCACACTCTATATTTTCAGGATTTCGTAAGTTAGGATTTTGGGACTTGCGAGTGCAAGGGAAACTTACCCTTGGGTCTTCTGGGTACCGAAACACCGAAATGCCGAATCAAATCACACTATGCCAATTCGGGACCCCGCGAGTTAGGGTTTCTCATATCGAGACTTCGCGATATAAGAGGTCTAAGATTCACACTCCTCAACTACCCGAGTGTCGAAAAGCCGATACACCCGCTCCTCATACACTCGACCAAATTCAGGGTTTCGCAGTTCAGGATTTCGTAACTGGCAGGTACAAGGTAACTTATCCATGAATATCCCGGTTCCCGGAATACCAAACATCAATTCTTACCCATGCTGGTCCACTTCAGGGTTTCGTGAATCAGAGTTTCATGATGTGTGTAGACAGGAGGTCTCGCACCTAGATCTTCCGGGAGCTGAAACTCTGAAATACCAACTCTTCAACCTACTCATCGATTTCGGGATTTCACCTATTGAAATTTCGCGGGTCGGGGATTTGGGAAAGGCGAGTATAGGGAACTTGCCTTTAGGTATCCTGGGTGCCGAAACACCGAGACCTCATAACTCCTCGATACTATATCATTTCGAGATTTTGCAAGTCGGGGTTTCGGAACTTCTAAGCACAAGGGAATTCACCCTTGGGTATTCTTGGTGTCGAAATACCGAAGTGTCTTAATCCATCCACACACTGTCATTTTGGGACTCCAGGAATCGGGGTTTTAGGACTTGTGAGTACAAGGAAACTCGCACTTAGGTACCCCAGGTGCTGAAACACCAAAATGTCCTAAGTCTAAGAGGGTCATTCTCTCTCTCATGCAAGGTTTTCAGACTTACGCCATAAAATCCTCCAACAAATTCTTCGATAAACTTTCAAGAAGGGTGTCCCTGTGGGGAGATCTATCCAGGGCATTACTTAAGACAAATAAGGGAATGAATTTCTCGATAACATACTTGAAAGCTAAATCCGTTCAAATTATATATATATATATATATATATATATATATATATATATATATATATATATATATATTTATATTTATATTTACATAAGCCATGGGTGGTATTTCCAATATAAGCATGCAACCACCATTTCTGATCAAAACACCATGAAGACAGTCTTATACTGAAACTATTCATAATTGCACAAACCATGAGAATACATGTCAGAATATTAATTTCAAGATATGAGATATAACACTTATCAGAAAAACGGCCCCCCTTCCACACCTCTTTCTTGCCTTTTCTTTTTCTGGTGAGGTTGCGTGTGGCACGAACTTCCCTGCGGTGATCAGGTCTGAGGCTTCCACAGATGGGTGGTTCACCCCCATCCCTCATTAACTCATGAGGGCCTCTGCACCTACCAACCTGGCGAGTAATTCATTTCGGGACCAGCGAGCCACTCTTGATCTTTGGGCCAATGAAGACCAAATATGGTATTGGTTTCGATGGAAGTTAACGCCACCATTCCAAGTGCCTTCCACCACCTTTCATCAACCATCGTGGTCCCTTTTTAGCACATCCCCTTCTCAACAGTCCTGCAACATATATTCATAACATTATTTACATCTTTGAGTTTTCTATAGTTCTTAGCCAGTATAGTTATTTTTACATACTAGGGGAAACAGGGTGTTACACCAACCTACCAATGGTAAGGGTTCATGATGAAGAAATTGAGGATCCCTTAGAGGAGTTCCCTGAGAAGTTCAAGGACTCTCCTTTGGACTTCTACTCATATGACTTTCCTTTCTCTCAAGAAGATGATATTGATGATATAGTGTGACCTAAAAGGGAATATTATCAACAACAACTAGAGATGTGCAAATACAAAGTAGTTGGATCTGGCACAATATCGAAGAAGGGTGATAAAGAGTTGTTTATTAGACCAAGCCAATAAGGTTCTCCAACAATGGAATCTCACCCCATCCCTCGAAGAACTATACCAGGGTACTTCAAGAAATAGTTGATATGAAAGGGGTCGATTACACACAAGGATAATTGGTCTTAGAGTGGGATACAAGGAAGGGTCAACATGATACACAAAAGGAATTTGGCGTATTTTGGCTTGGCCACTACAAAATTGAATAAAATTATGTCAATTATTCCTACTACTTATCCACACTAGAGGGAAGGAGACATCCACTACCTATTAGTGTATCCATTATAAATCCCCAACATGTGGAAGAGACTTGACTTCTTGAAACTAACATAGATTAGTGTAGGTAGGAAATTTGCATCTTACATTGCATTTATATATATGTTGCATCATGAATTTATGCTAGTGTAGTGTTGCATATGTTGTATATATTGCATTCTCATTTGTATATAATGAATACATGTTAGAAAATTTCACTTAATCATTGTATATTATTGATTTATCATTTTGAATTTTAGTGAATTTTTTTTCTTTTCAGCATGGTTTTGGATTTATCACTAACTCCGGTGGATCACATCCACCAGATGATACTTCTAAAGGGTGTTGTTGTTTGAAGTGGGCACAATATTGTAGGTATTGGACAACCAGAGATGTTGAGATTATCATACACTCTATGGTGAGCACATGTCCTCATTTTGGATCCAAATGTTACCCCACCATGCCTAGGGGTAACTAGAGAAGATCATGTCTCATGGTCCAAAATGATTAACATGATCTCGAACATGATGGTGATCATTATGTCCATAGATGGAAACCCAACAACCCCCCTCATTTACCTTTAAAAATAGAGGTCAACCAAGGCTCATCACATCAAGGAAACCTAGTGTATGGTGTTAATTTTATAACATCTATTAAGTTTCTTTTCAATTTACTAGATAACAATAGCATAGGTAGGATCACTGAGATAAAAACAATCACAAGATACACAACATTTATCCTAGGAAAGCCTCATGGGGGAGAAAACCCAACAAAAACTTCCTTAATATAGATTTCCAATACAATGCCAAGATAAAATACCAAACACTAGAGAATAACCAAGACTGAGATATGTTCCTCTCTCTTCCTTCTTTTCCCAACTGCAACTATCTCCAAACTATTGCACTTGTTGAGTGAATTGAGTGAGTGATTGAATGAGGCACTAGGGAGGTGTATCTTCATCAAGCAAGGCCGACTTATTCTCTTAGTGGCTAAAACCACTTTAATTAGGCATGGGAGGCAACTTCTTAATTAGCAGCATATAATTAGGGTTTGACCAATCCACAAAAGGGGATTTGGTAATTTACAAATATTGAAATGATCAATCCACAAAAGGGGATTGATATAATTAATAATAACTCAATAATAAGTAGAATACTCGAGGTTTTTTGCCAGATAATCCATAGTTGGTGTCATTTTTGTCATCGACATTTCAAATCCAAATCGGGATTCATCATCAGGACTAATCATCAGTTATAAAGCTTGATGATCTTGGTCAATTAATAGTAGATGCAGGACAGTTTTGAGATTGTAATTAGGTTGGCTATTTGTAACACCCTATTTCTAGAACTAAGGCAAAATTAAAATCAATTTAGAGTTAATAAATGATGATAATTAAGGTAATTGATAATATTTCATAATTCTAGGTTTTTGATAATATTATATATAAGCCTAGGAATTTATTAGTGTTGAGTTATAAATATAAAGGTCTAGGGTTAGAATTAGATTGATTTTAATTGATTTATTAATAGTACTAGGGTTTCTTAAATGGATTTAATGTGATATAATAGGGTGAATACTCTTTACAGTTACAATATTTCAAAACCCCTCCTTAACAACAATGGTATTCTACAATACAACATCATTGAAGAGAGAGAGAGGGTAGTAACATCATCAATGTCTTGAACACTGAATGACATATCTATAAATCATCAGAAGTTTTTCTCATCATCAATATTATCATCCACAACATCGAACTGGAATGGCATCATCATCATCTGCATCAACATCAATTAGTATAACACTAATAATCATCATCTACATCAACATCAATTAGTATAATTCTAATCATCATCAATAACAACACGAGGCTGATACAACATCATAGTTAGTATGAGGCTGATACATCATCAACAGCAACATCATCATCACAACACAAAGGCTGGAGAAACAAAATCATCGCAGCATGAAGGTTGGAGCAACAACATCATCACAACATGAAGGCTAGAGAAACAACATAATCATCATCATGGGGCAACCGAATGAGGCAGGTGTGACAACATATTGTGTTACTCTAACAGTCCCTAAGGAGTTGCCTAGGAATCATAGTATTCTCTAGGATATAAAATCCTAATGGAGCTACCATGTGGTACTCTGATTGACCTTCCTTACCGGACCTTTGGGATCTACTCAGGAATCATAAGATTCCCTAGGATTATAAAAATCCTAACGGAGATACCACTATTGACCACATCTAGCATATACATGCACAGGTACTATGACAGACCATCCTTACCAGACCTTTGGGATCTGTCCAAGAATGATCAGTCCCCTAGGATACAAAATCCTAACTGAGCTACCCGTTGTTGGTCATGATACCATAGTATCATCAACATCATTTCCCCTTTCAAGGGATGTCCTTTCAGAATATACCAAGCTTGTATCAAAAGTGCTCAAACTTTACACGAGACAAAGGTTTGGTCGACACATTTGCAACCTACTAATCTCTGCCAACATATTGGAGATTTATGGCTCCCCTCTGCACCATATCATGAATGTAGTGATACCATATTTCTATGTTCTACGACTTGTCATGGAACACAGGGTTCTATGTCATCTTTATGCAGCTCTTGTTATCACATAGAATCATGGTTGTTTCCATCTCCAGATCAAATACACCTGTCAACAACTTCTGAATCCATATGGATTCACAACTTGTGTAACATGCAACAATGTATTATGCTTCTACTATGCTGAGAGAAATACTAGATTGCTTCCTACTCTGCCATGAAGTCATGGCTGACCCCAGACTGAAAAAACATATTAAAGTGCTCTTTCTGTCATAAAAACTTCCAGCCCAATCTGAATCGGTATAACCAATCATTCTAAAGTCATGATCTCCATTATAAAAGATACCAAAGTCCAATGTACCCTTAATGTATCTCATCACATGTTTTGCAGCAACAAGGTGAACATGTCTGGGCTCTACCAGATACTGACTCAAGGTGTTCACAACAAAACATATATAAGGCCTGGTGTTCATCATATACATCAACAATACAATCATATATCTATACATTGTAGCATCAACCAATTCTAACAAAGTATCAACTAGGAGCTTCAATTTTGTTTCCATGAGTGTGTTCATGGATTTACACTTCAACATATAAAACCTCTTCAGTATTTTAACTGCATACTTCCCTTGGTTAAGGAAGATCTTCTTTGGGCTCTGCCAAAACTCAAGACCTAATAAATAATGCATTAGGCCTAGGTATTTCATCTCAAATTCTCCAGTGAGCTTCTTCTTACAATCAGTGATGAGATTTTCTTCTCCAATTAAGAATAACTCACCCACATATAGTAGAAATATAACAGGCTCATCATTCATAACCTTGAAGTAAAGGTTAGAGTCAACTTTACTCTTGGTAAATCCCAATCTCATCAGGAAACTGGAAATTCTTCCATACCAAGCTCTAGGAGATTGCTTCAATCCATACAAATACTTCTTCAACCTACATACATGTGTATTTTTTTCTTCAACTTCAAACCCTTGAGGTTGTTCTATATACACTTCTTCTTCAATGACACCATTTAAGAAGGTTGTTTTCACATCCATCTATCTGGTGTAACGTCCACTTCATATTAGCTGCAAGAGTTATGATGGTTATGATAGAAGTGTATCTGGATACAGGAGCAAACGTCTCTTCATAGTCAATGCCTTCCTTTTGAGAAAAACCACAAGCTACAAACCTTGCTTTATATTGTTAGAATATGAAATATTGTGTGCTCGTTTTACCATTGACAATACCCTTGTCACCCAACCATAGGTCGAAGCCACCCTCCAAGCACTTTAACCTTGACAGAGAATCAGTCTGGAAGAAAACCCTAGGCTAGATAGCCAAACAAAGGGTAGGGAACATTTCCCCAAGGATAGCGCACCAACAAGAGATGATCAAATAGTCCAAACCCTAGCCAAGAGATAGTCCAAGACAAAACATAACTGTGAGTTGTAGCAGCTGCACTAACAACTCTCCTCCACACCTGCACACAAGACTGCAATTGCACTGCGCAGAACTGGCTTTCTCTGCAATTCTGATAATGTGACAAATGAGAACTGGTGCCCTGTATTTATAGTAATCTGGCAGACTTACTGGGGCCGACTTCTCCTTCTGGGTACTAATTAATTCATGTTAATTATATTTCTGCAGTTGACATCTTGTCTAGGGTTTCCTTTACTTCTTTGCTTCCTTCTGGAATATTCTAATCTCATCATAGGTCACGATAGAGGTTCATACCTCTCAAATCTACAATAATATTAACACTCCCTCCTAGCTACGAAGGTATTATAGGTACTAGTATTGAGCACAAAACATGCCATTCACCCGATAGCATCAACATAGTTATATAGACTAGATCATGAGCACCATCATCATCATCAGTGTCATCAGTTGCATCATCTCTCGAAACCATACTCTATATGAGTAATTAGACATGATTCTCACTCCACAAAGTGTTACAAGAGCCATTCTTCTAATCTAGAAGAGTAAATTCTCTGAACCAATTTCCGTCTAAAAAATATGTGTTCATCATTCATTTGGCTGATGATTATCTCCAATAAACTGTTGATAGTCTTCAAGGCAATCAGAACAAAAATAGAACACAATTGTGTCTATCCATAGTAGTACATAACTACAATCCAGTGGTACACTACCACACCAAGTAACACACAAGTACTTGATCAGCAACCTATAGTCATGAATAGTGGAACATATCCACCACAGTCATCTACATCTACTGTCATACAGTCTTCATAACAAACATATGATAGCAACCTACACAGAAACAATGTTATGATATAAACTGAATCATCTCGGCCAATATTTCACTCACATCTGTGAGATCTGAAAGAATATCTTCCCTCAGAGTAGAACACTAAGATATCTGGACTATTCTTCTCAAGAAAGGAAGAATAACTGTCATGTCTTCTGAACCTGGACCATTCCCCGCCCTGGGCCATTCTTCCTACACTAATCAAAGTTCACCCTTGAGAGAATGTATAAACCCTAAGGAATGCATGTCCCTGATTGTTGAGTCTGGACCATTCCCTACCCTGGGCCATTCCTCCTACACTAATCAAAGTGCACCCTGGAGAGAATGTATAAACACTAAGGAATGCATGTCCCTAATTGATGAGCCTGGACCATTCCCCACCCTGGGCCATTCCTCCTACACTAATCAAAGTGAAACCTGGAGAGAATGTATAAACCCTAAGGAATGATTGTCTAGACCATTTCCTCTGTTAACCAAAAGAGAAAAATATTGTCCTGTATCAACGTCCAAAATGGACCATTCCTCATGTTAACCACAATGAGAAATCACTGTCCGAAAAGGCGGGCCAGTCTTCTTGAGTAAACCTCAAGAAGAGAGACAGACCTAAACCACTCCCCATGTTAACCACAATGGGAAGTTGTTGTCTATGATACATCAACAATCTGGACCATTTCCCATGTTAACCACAATGGGAAATTGTTGTCCGTCAGAAATCTCAATCCACTTTCCGAATAGGAAAGCATCTATCCAAGATGGACTATTTTTCAATCTTGAAAATGAATGTCTTCAATAATATTTTCAGTGCTCCCTCCTAACCTAGGAGTCATCTCTTCCTTTTTCAATAAGGAAATCGTTTCCATGAGCTCCAGCTTGAGTACACAAACTCTTTCATCTTGGATAGAAGCTTTACCAAAATGTATGCTTATCTACTCATCTGTGGAGATATGTATCCACTTTCTCCTTTCTGGACTTCATCACGGATAATGTAATTCTTGATTTCAAATGTACTTTAGTCTGGAACACTATGAAGGCTTTATGTAGATCTGAACAATAGAGTATATCATTGTTGGAAAACTGCAACATATCCATGTGGCACTTCTTCACCACGCTTTTGTTGTGCACTGGAGGTTCTCCATCAAGTTATATTCTTCTATCTACATTCAAGGGTCTCTTTCTGGTATGCCTCAAAGTCTTGAGATTGCTCTTCATACACTCTTTATTCAATTTCTCTGGAGACATTCTTTGTATTCATCTGATGTAGAAATCCAACTTATGGATGTTATGGATGCTATAATGACTCATGTAGAGATAAGTTTGGTTTACTCGAACAAGTAATTATCATAGTATTCTCCCTCCATCTGGGAGAACCTCTAGTTATGGATCTCGCAATTCTTTCATTCATAAGTCTTCCATACACTATTCTTCATCACGAATTTGATTTCCTTTGCTTGATTGCTTTTATTGAGTTTACATCAGGATGACAATCTTGTGATTCTTGATACAATGACTGGTTGTTTTGGCTTCTCTTTCTTTCTTGGAATCTTCATGTGTTTCTTTAGTTTTTAGGTCAATGGATTTTCTTATATATTCTATGCCCTAAATATTCCATCATAGGATAATGGATGTGGATGAACAACCAAGGATACTTTAAGTCTTCTCTTTGAAGAATACGTACTATCTTTCATGGCTGTTATCATGGATATATACTTCATCATCTTCAATGGATCATAGGATTAGCTCCCTCCTAATCCTTGCTTCATGTATGAGTGCATATAATCATCTATGTCCGTCTAACAGAGTCCACACTTCCATCTTCATCTGTATTGGCTTCTGCAATATATAATTGTCTTTCTTGTCTAATAGATTCCACGCTTTTGTCTTGTTGTCTTCTACAAAGCGTCATAAGTCTTTTTCCAATTTCCTCTTGATTTTTGTCTTTGCTTCTTCTAAGTCTCTTCATGATTGATTCGGCTTATCTTGTAATAGCTTCCACATGATTTGTATTCCATCCTTTCATGTGTATTATCTAATGATATCCATTCTTATCTTGTTGTTCTTCCATAGGTATAGTTCTTCTTGGAACACATTATCTTACAAGAGATAGATATACAAGATATGTACAKAGATGATGCAAATAAGATATGTACAAGAAATAAGAAGAGTTTTGTTACCTTTAGAAGAAGAAGTCTCTTCCATCCTTCTTATTCTTCTTTGTAGGTTCCTTTTCTTTGGCAATTGATGCTTCATGTTTCTCCTTCCTTTTCTTTAGCTTGGGACAATGATTCTTGTAGTGACCATACTTTCGACAGTTGAAGCATTGTACTTCTGAAATGTCTTTCTCTTGATTTGGCTTCCTCTTTGAACCAAACTTCCTTTTGTTCCTGAAGTTCTTAAATCTTGTTGTGAAGGCTTGATCATCGTACTTCTTTTGGGGTTTCTCTTTTCAACTGATCCTTGATTCTTCTTGAGCACAACAAGTCCAAAGTTCTTCAAATGTCAGATACTCATTTCTTGCGTTCAGGCTTGCGGAAAATGCATCCCACATCTTGGGAAGAACATTGAGTACTATGTTTACCAACTCCTTCTCTGAGATGATCTCTTCAATAGCTTGTAGTTGATCTCTTAATTGAGAGACTCTCACAAAGTATGATGTTATGTTGTTTTCATCATTCATCTTTATGTCACGAAGCTCATTTTTCAGACTCATTACTTGTCCAATGTTTCTGACTAAGAAGAGATTTGTTAGGGAATCGTACATATTTTTTGATGAGTCAAGATGGGAGATGTAGGGTATCAAGTGGTATTTTATAGATTCCACTATGATACTCATAGCATTGATATCACTGTCTTTGAATTTCTCCATAGTTGCAACGTTCTATGGTTCCTTCTCTTTTCCTTCTTCAAACTCTGTCTTCATGATCTTTCCTTTAACAATATCCAACACTTTATTATTGGCAAGGATGAGGTCAATCCTTTTCTTCCACGCTCTGAAGTTAGAGGCTCCATCTAACTTATTCTCTGAATTCATAGAATAAGTCATGGCTGCTTTGACTTGGTCAAACCCTAGATTTGACCATAAACTCAAACTTCACGTCTTGGCTTGCTGAGAGTATCAGGAGATGCTCTAGGCTAGAGCACACTGATCTATCTAGAGATTAGGTCAATCCATTCACTTAAGGTGCCTCAATAAGAGGATTAGGGTTTCTGCAACTTCTCCTGCTAGTAACCCTAGTGGCAGTGTCTTGGAAGTTGCTTCTCCTAGTAACCCGAGCGGCAGATCCTCAACGAGCTCAATATCCTAGCGGTTATGTTTCCTTCCAGTGTTTAGACTGAATGAAGGAGAGGTGGGCCCATAACCTATTAGAATATGAAATATTGTGTGCTCGTTTTACCATTGAAAATACCCTTGTCACCCAACCATAGGCTGAAGCCACCCTATGAGCACCTTAACCTTGACAGAGAATCATTCCAGAAGCAAAACCTAGGCTAGATATCTAAAAAAAGGGTAGTGCACCTTTCCCCAAGGATAGCGCACCAACAAGAGCTGATCTGATATTCCAAACCCTAGCCAAGAGATAGTCCAAGACAAAACGTAATTGCTAGCTGCAACAACTGCACCAATAGCTCTCCTCCACACTTGTGCACAAGACTTCAACTGCACTGCACAGAACTGGCTCTCTCTGCAATTTTGAGAATGTGACAAATGAGAATGGGCGCCCTGTATTTATAGTAATCTGGCAGACTTACTAGGGCCGACTTCTCCTTCTGGGTACTAATTAATTAATATTAATTATATTTCTGCAACTGACATCTCGTCTAGGGTTTCCTTTACTTCTTTGCTTCCTTCCGGAATATTCTAATCTCTTCATAGGTCACAATAGAGGTTCATACCTTCTGAAGCTACCATAATATTAACATATTTTTCTCAATACTTCCATCAACAACATGTTTTATATTGTATATCCATTTGGAAGATACCACATCTTTTCTCTTTTGTATGGGAACTATTTTCCATACATCATTCTTTATAATTGATTGGTATTCTTATGTCATGGAATCTTCCCATTCTTTATTATGAATGGATTCTTCAAAGAAAGTAGATTCCTTTTCTATGAGATCACACATCAAAGCTATATAACTGGAGAATGGCTTAGGTTTCTTGACTTGTATCGTGGTTCCTTCTAGAGCACCATACTTTTATGCATCTTGAATTAGTTCCCTCGCCCAAGATAGCTTTCTCTTGTGAGAGATCATCATTTGGGGAGGTTCTTGAGATTATATCATGTCATGATCTTCTGGAATCTCCTCATCAGGGGAAACTGTGACTTCCTTCATTGGTTCTACAACTCTGGGAGCTACAAGTTCTTCTTCATATACTTCTTCAAGATGACATCTCCTTGATTTCCTGAGTGTTGCATATTCATCAAAGGTTACATCTCTGTTGATCTCAATATGATGGTAACCTAGTATGTAAAGTATGAAGGCCTTCGAGACCTCACAGTGTCCAACAAATATTCCCTTCTTTCCTGAAGGGCCCATCTTAGTTCTCTTCTCTTTTGGAATGTGTACAAACATTGGACAACCAAATATTTTGAGATGGATTACTTCTGGCTTCTTTCCAGAGAACATTTCTTTAGGGGTTTTGAACCTAAATGCACTATGGGATAATATGTTTTGTACATACACTATTTTTCTTGTTGCTTCTTCCCATAAGTGCATTGGAAGATCCTAATCATGGATCATAGTCTTCACTGCTTCCATTATAGTTATGTAGGGACCAAATTAATTTAAACTATTAAATCCATAAATTGAAACAGGTAAGATTACTTCTACGCAGAAAAACTCAATAATTTCTTTAATTCAGCATATAAGCATGTTAAATTAATTAATGAACAGTAATTTCATAACAGAATAAGAATTACTTAACATAATAATATAAATTACCTCTTCTTGATGCTAATTCCGATCTCTTTTGGTCCAAGATGAAGTTGAAACTGTGCCAAACATTGCCCAAAACCGAGTTTTCCTCCCTGCAAGCTAGGAGCAGCCTATCCGACTCCCTTGCTCCAAGATACCGTAAGGATATCCTGGCCCCTGTGCCCAAAACCCCCAGCAAATCAGTGCCCCCTGCTTCTGATTCACCAAAAACCACCAAAATCAAACTCCTCCCACTATAAAGATATCCCACACCCCAAAATCACAGACCCCTCTCTACCCCAGAATTTTTTCCCCCAAAATAATGCCTCTCCCCCGTAAGACTCCTCCCCGTCATATCCCCCTTCACCGACTCTTCTCCCCCTTCATTAATTTTCTTATCTCCCCCTTTATTATCTTATCCCATTCATTAATATCTTATCCCTATATTGATTTTTTCTCCCCCCCCCGGTATACGTAAGTCTTTAATAAATTAAATTATTAACCCCTTTAATTATTTACTCAAATAATTAATGAGTCAATTAATAATTAATTAATCATTGAGAGTTATGAACAAGTAATTAATAATAATTAATTAATTAATATTATTAAGAAATAATTATTGTTTAACTAACATATTAGGACAGTCAGATTATCAAATTAATTATAATTAATAATCCCTATACATCTATTTGAGCAGGATCGTTACATACACCCACCCTTCAGGAAACTTTGTCCCGAAGTTAAGGTATCTCATGGTACAAAGGAAAAGAAACATGGTTCACACATTCATAACAATTAACCGACAGTATTAGTAAGTAAGTCAAGAAAACTCATACATACTAGTGTACATGTACAAGAAATGCATGTGTAATTTATGTATGCATCCAATCCAATCAACAAGACTAGTCTTTTATAACAGACAATAAACCAATCAAATGTTTGAGAAATCATTTAATTACAATTATCCGGTTCAACAATTTTATTTAGACAACTATGGTTTAGTTACGTAATTATGAATATTCATATATACACATTTTCTTCTTAGAAGGGAAAACATTAAATTCCACCATCAGACAAATCTCCTTACTCTCTCAACTATTTCTACTCATCCTTCCTCCCTATCTTACTTCCATCTCCATTCCTATCCTTCCTCTGCTGGACTATCTTGGAGTGTCAAATATATTGACCTAACTCCAAATAGAACCCGTAAGAAGAAGTGTCACTATCTCGACCAAGCTTCCCCAGTAGGCAACTGACAGTCACCATCACATGTCTTGGGGAGCATGAACTAACACCATCCTCCCATGACTTCAGGTTTCAGAGGATACACGGTGGGAAATGCCTCCACCCCTCCTAATCATAACTAGGGTCCACACCCTACAATGGAATATACAGTGGCACCATGTTGTTGGGGGTTTTGTCATCATTTATTCGGTTTTGGGCAGTCTCATCACCTGAAATCCTGCACTGGTCCACATATCATAGCAATGCATCCAAACCAATATAATTTCACATAGAAATATTTGTACCATAATGTTTCTCGGCTAGTGGTCATGATATCCACTTTCATCATCCTTATCCATTGGCTATTTCATAGCCCATAACCTGCAGATTAGTCTATAGCACAAACTCATACATTTCTATGCATCATCATCATGTAATTGCATACTATCATCATTTCAATTTGGTATCCTTGTATCGACAACTTAACATCAAAGTTTTCAAGTTAGAAATAGATCTCATAATATCCCATAATTCAATTTCGACACCCATTCATAAGATTATCATTTACCAAAATAGATTGCATCATATCCAACATCATTCTAATAGCATTTAAACATT
>ML785896.1:452561-501063 GCA_009831015.1 Picea engelmannii | reverse complement strand
CTAGTTCTATTTTTAGACTTTCTATTTTTACCATCACTATTATGCATGCATGCATTCCTAAGGAAAGCTAACTGCTTGATTGTTTTTCTTAATTATGGAATGTTTTTCCCTATATATGAGTGTATTCCACTCATTCATTGTATTGTATTGATCATGATCTATGTATCAATTATCATCTCATTGGAGTAGTGTGAATATATTTTCTTATTCTTCCATATTGAATCTCTCTTATTTTCTTAATAAGCTTTGTTTGTACTTTCTTTAGCTAGATCTCCTGTGCAGGTTTCCATGAAACACTGACATATAAATCTTAAATATTCTCATGAATATTACTGTAAAGAAGTCTTCAAAGAGATTGAAAAACTAGATTGGACTATTACCTCATCTAGTAGATCCAATTCCTATGGGTCTGAGAGAGTGCATATTCCTCTAGACAAATCTTTGTCATATATACTAATTTGATTCACTTTTTTCCAAATGATATTTTGAATAAATTTCATGTCATTATTTCGCATCTTGGTGTCTTGTCAAAACACTATTTTCATACTATGATTGTGAATTAACATCATTACTCCATATTTCTTCATTATAGTTTCTAACTCCTTTTAGATACATATCTTCACATTAAGGGTTTTAATATGTCAATTGAAGGAAAACATAATAATTTAATGGATCACTAGATATTCATGAGGTAGAGATATGCAAAGTATCAGATATGAGTTTATTTTAGGGTTTTCGACTGCTAAGTGGAAAATTTGACATTGTAGTGAGCCACCGAAAGATCTGAATTTCAGCGACGAAAGGGAAAAACACAAGACCAATGAGCCGTTGAATGTCCTGAAGAGTCCAGAATTTAATTATTTCTGCCTAGATTGCATTTTTCGAGTTCCATAACATGTGGGAATGGTATAAAATTAATGATGCTAGTTATCAGAAGTTCAATACCACCATAAAATAGTTCAATACCACCAAATTACTAAATCGCACAAAAACAATTTAAGTACTGACCTTCAAAATCTCATCTATGTAGAGTCTGATCAATTCAATGTTTCTCTTCTTGAAAGAGAATTGAAATCAAAATTTCACAAAAAACCAGAACACCATTGCATCAGAACACCATTTCATAAATTACTCACACAACTGTAAAAAATGATTGTCGCAACTATAGCACATTTGTTGTAACTGAGATATATATAGGATTGATTTAGTCGGTCTTCTGACGAATTCGGTCAAATTGACCAAACAATAAGTCAATGACCATTTGATTCTCACAGGTGACATAGTTGGTCATTATAACGACTAAAGTTTGAATGTTGGTCGCTAGAACGACTAACCTGGAATGTTGGTCGCTAGAATGACTAACGTGGACTGTTGGTCACTAGAGCGGCGAAAAGTTGGACCCTGAAAAAAAAAAAAAAACGTAAATTTAGTCCAAAAAAAAAGAAAAAAAATTACGACGAAATTTTAAACCGTCATAATTTCCGCCCAATGTAGTAGTGTTTCTTTATGCTACACCATTTTGTTGAGGATTGTAGGGAGTGGTGAGTTCACTCTTAATCCCAACATATTTGCAATATCTTACAAACTCTTTTGAGGTATATCCTCCTCCATTATCTTACCTGAGTATCTTGATTTTTCTTTTAGAGAGATTCTCTATCAAGGCTTTGAATTCCTTGAATTTTCCAAGCACTTCATCTTTTGATTTCAAGAATTAAACCCAAGTATTGCGAGAATAGTCATCAATAAACAACACATAGTATCCATACCCACTAAGAGAGATGGATGGAATTGGTTCACATACATCTAAGTGGGTAAGCTCCAAGACTCATTTTGCTTTACTGTCACTCTTCGGGAAATGATTCGTGATGTTCTTTCCTTGTGCACATCCCTTGCACACACCTTCATGGTCAACCTTGAAATATGGTAGACCTATAACTGCCTTTCTCACATATGTTAAGGCCTTGTAGTTGATGTGAGCTAGTATTCTATGCAAAATTTCACACAGACTCTCAATGGAGTGAATCAAGGTTGCATCTGAGTGACCTTTTAATTTATACAATAAACCTTCTTCCATTCCAATAACAATTGCATCTTCTATGGTTTTTCCTTTAGGCCACATAAGGAATTCACCATCTATGAATGCAACCCTAAATCCTTTCTTATCTAAAATTGATATAGAAATCAAATTCTTCATCAAACCTGGTACATATAGTACATCCTTCATCTTCATTGGGGTCCCTAAATCAAGTTTGTAATTGGACTCTCCCACTCCTTTGATAGGGTACTGGTAATCATCTCCAAGTGTAACTTTCTGGGGAAAGTTATTTTATCTAAGGATAGAGATAATGTCTTTCTGACTTGTCATGTTCTTGGAAGCACCACTATCTCTGAGCCAAGTATCCTCACCATGTGATATTGATCCTAAGAGGGCATAGATTAAGACATAGTCTTCAATCTTTTCTTTAATCATCTTTGTGGGCAGCTCTTCATCTTCAACTGTGTGGGCATGGTGTCTTTTGTTTCTCTTCTTGTATTCTTCTCTTCTAGCTGGAAAATTCTTAGCAATATGCCCCATCTTTTCAAAATGAACATTGATAAGATGAGAAATCTTTTTCTCTCCTTTGACCTTTTTGAAACTTCTAGAATCTCCTTGGGGGGTGAGATTCTTTATGGATGAATTTATTTGGGGAATGAGACTCTTCATGTGGGTGGGTATCCTTCTTGAAGTGATACCTTCTCTTTCCTCCTTTAGTATGAGATTTATATATTGATCTTCATCCCTTAATAGTAATGTTTCTCGGTGAGCTACTCTTGCTTCTTCTTGAACACATTCTTCCCAAGATTGTCAAATTGTAGTTTTTCTTTTCTGGAAAAAATAGTTTGGATGAATGCATCCCAAGTTCTTGTGAGACCATTATGAGTTTTCATTATTATTTCATATTCATATAGGGTATATCCAATTTCTTCTAGTTGTTCCTTGAATTGAAATATCCTAGAGAAATAGTCATGAATTGTTTCTCCTTTCTGCATCTTTGTATTCTTGAGTTGAGTTATCAAGTTCATCTTTCGGTTAATGTTTCTTCCTTTATACAATATGGTTAGGGCATAAAAAAAATGTTTTGGGATATTCTTGGATGCCACTTGATGGATCAAGTGATCTTTGATAGAGTCTACAATGATTCTTTTGGCCCTAATCATGTCCTTCTATTATTTTGTTTTAGTTGTAGCATATGCAGGTTTTGGTACATTTTTTTTATGAATATTTCAAGGTCATTCTCTTCAAGAATGAGGAAAATCCTATAATTCTATACAAAGAAGTTATCCACACCTTCTAACTTATCAACAAGATCGATGCTTGCATACATCTTGACCTGGAGCTGGGAAAATGACCAAAAATTGAAAATGCTTAGAAATTAAATCTGAACTTACCAGGAGGTGCGCTTGGTTTAAGCGAGTAGCCTAGTGAAATCAATTTTCTGAAAATCCAAATTTTACCCCTTGAAATTGCCAGTGTTTCATGGAAACTTGCACAGGAGACCTAGCTAAAGCATACATAAACAAGGCTTATCAAGAAAAGGAAGAGAGATACAATATGAAGAATGAGAATCAATGTATATTATGATCTATCCAATGAGTGATATTCACTCATATAGGAAATGACATCCTATAATAGGAATGCATGCATAATACTGATGGTCTAAGATTAGAAATTCTAAAATAGAACTAGTCAGTTAACTCCCACTGAACTAGTGTGTCAAAAATATAAATTTCTCCAACACCCCCCTAAACATCACTATGGAGTAAAACAGGATTTTCAGCTACTAGGCCATATTAGGTACTCATGTACAATGCAACTAATTAACACTGAATAAAAGTGAGGAAAGAGGGAAAAGCACGTGGGAACAAAAACCCCCCTCAAAAGACAATGCATCAAAAGAAGAAAAGGTAGTTGCTAGGCAACTGTGTTCTTCATTGCAAGACGATCCCGCAAATTATGAAACTTCTTCCTAGTGAAGGTCTTGGTGAATATGTCGGCAGTATGTTCAGAGGAAGGACATAACTACAACTAAATAATCATATCATGTACTAAATATTTAATGAAATGCATGTGGACCTCAATGTGCTAGGTTCATTGTCGTTGTACTGGATCTCTACAAAATCTCGGTGTACTCTGATTGTCACACCATATGATAGTCGGAAATTGAAACTGGATACCAAGATCAGTAAGGAAGTGTTGAATCAAAAGTGTTTGAATGACACAGTTGACTACTCCTATGTACTCGGCCTCTACGGAAGATAAAGAAATGGTTGATTTCTTCTTACTTGACCAGCAAATTGGATCTGACCCCAAATTGAGAGTATACCCAGATGTGGACTTGTGATCTTTGTTATCACCAACCCAATCTAAATCTGTGAATCCTATGAGATCTAATGCACAACCAGCTACATAGTGAATCCCATAACTCATGGTGCCTTGAACATATATGAGGATGTGCTTGGAAGCCTTCCAGTGTGGATCATGGGGTTCATGCATGTATCTAGAAACTGATCCTACCGCATATGAGATATCTAGATGGGTGTGGGTGAGACACTGAAGACTCCCCACCAATTGTTGATACAAAGTGTTTTCCACTAATGGTGTATCCCCTCCATCCTCAAGTCTGATCCCAGATAAGAAGGGTGTAGGTGCATACTGACAATATCTCATGTGGAATCTATCCAGAAGATCCCTGACATACTTATCCTGAGAAATTTTTATGGCGGAGGCATCCTGACTAATCTCAACCACAAGAAAGAAGTGTAATGGACCCATGTATGTCATAGAGAACCTGTCATGCAAAATATCTTTGACCAAATAAATGGATAAAGAAGAGCTACCAGTGATCAAAAGATCATCAACATAGAGTACTAAAATCATCACAGAGTCAATAGTCCTCAACATGTACACATTGGAATTAGAATTACATCTAACAAAGTCATGTGAAAGAAAGTAAGAACCCATCTTTGCATACCATGCTCTAGGTTCATGCTTGAGGCCATAGATAGAATTCTTCAGTCTGCATACTAAAGATGAGTTCTAATGAACCCCTATGGATGCTCCATCTAGATCTCCTCTAAAAGTTCACCATGAAGAAAATAATTTTTCACATCCATCTAGTGAACTTCCCATCCTTTGGTTGTTGTAATGGCTAGAGACAAGTTAATGGAGTCCATATTTGCTACAGGAGAAAAGGTCTCATCATAATCTATCCCATGAATCTGTTGAAAAAAATTTGCAACTAATCTAACCTTGTACCTGCTCACCTGACCATATGTTGCTCTCTTGGTCCTATAGACCCATTTTCATCTGACAATTTTCCTCCCTGGTGGAAGTGGAACTAGATCCCAAGTTTGATTCTCTAGGAGAGAGTCATGCTCCTCCTGCATGGCTGCTTCCCATAGTGCATTTCCAACAACTTCATTGTAGTTATGTGGATCAGAATATTGAACCATATAGAAATGCATGGGCAACGTTGGTTCAGAAGATGAAAGTACATGAGAAGGATCCACATGCTGAGATCGAGTCCTCCTCGAATCCAATGGATCCCCTACAAGGTTACCTACTTCCTGAAGTGTGGATTGTGCCCACTTGGGCATTTGCTAAAGATCTAACAGTGGCTCCTCATTTGGTTGTACTACCTTCTCATATGCATGTATAGAATCCTCTAAATCTGTGTCTAAATACGTAGCATCTGAGTGTGTGGAATCATCATCTCTAATGTCTAGAACTGATGGAAGCACAAGAGTCTCTGCATGTTGAACTGGAGTTGCATGCAAAGGACTCTCCTCAAACTGAACAATGTGCTCAATGATGAGTCGGTCTGTAGAGGGATCAATCAATCAGTACCCCTTCACATCATCTGGATATCCCACAAATATGCAAGGTGTTCTCTGTGGATCTAAGGATTTCCTCTTTTCATAAGGAATATGGGCCCATGCTCTAGATCCAAATATGTAGAAGTGTCTGACATTTGGTTTGTCACATGTCCAAGACTCAAAAGGTGTCCTATCCTCAAAATATTTGTGAGGTGATATTTTATGTATGTAAGAAGCATAGTTAAGTTCCTCAGCCTAAATCTTGGAAGGAAATGATCTTCCATGCAACATGCAACTGGTCATCTCCTGGATACTAGCTTCATGACAAAGTTTTTGAACATATTTGTTGATATACTCCACCCCATTGTTTGTACGAAGGATCTTGATTTTATTCCTAGTTTGTGTCTCTACTAGAGCTTTGAAGTCTTTGAGATACTCAAAAAATTCAGACTTTTGTCTAAGAAAATAAACCCAAGTATAGTTTGTGTTGGGCACAAGCCCATTTTGGGAAAAGGTGCAATGGGGAGGCATTACAGTTGGCAGAAAATCATGCAAGGCACGCATGCAAGAAGAAGGGAAAGAAAGACAACTGGCAGAAAAACAACAGAAGAAAGCGCACATGTAGAGGAGAAAAGTGTGTGAGGACAACATGCAAGAACACCTAATTAGATTATGGTTTTGGTAAGATAATGTAACGGCCGATGATCTAATAATAGGTATAAAAAGACACCTAGAAGGTCTAAGGGGGTTTTTGTTTTTGTTTTGGGGGTTCGGTATCTTAGATGGTTGTATGAGTTACTCACATGAGATAGAGTAACATGTATGTGACATAAGTATGATATTATACCTTTGTTGTAAGTTATTGAGCTATGGGAGGGAAAAGGGACACGACCTTGAGGGTTAGATTGCAGGCTGGGGAGCCTGGTGCGATCTAGTCAGCCTCATATAGTTTGGTAAGTCTGATGGATGAATGTATGAATAGAGTTATACTGCACATGGCGCCATGCATGAAGGACCTATAATAAAATAGCCTTAGAGCCAAATCTTTGTGGGCGTAGCCCAGGAGGGGGTGAACCACGGTAATGTATGTGTTGTGTGGAATGATTATTGGTTGTATATTTATGGTTAATGGTTAAATTCTTATATTAATGCTTGATGTATAGTTAGATCTCTTTATTTACATTAATGCATAAGGAACAGCAGGATAACTAATATCAGTGACTAACATATTATTGTTAATAAGATGAGTAGAATCCACAACGCGCAATAATAGATCCCCATTCAATCTTAGAATGCAAACACTTGAGTATTGCATTCACCCATTAAGACTATATCAGGTGAGACTACGCAGTGCACTTCATGTATTGCATTGCCTTCTGGTTCACCAGGAGGGCTAATAGTATTAGAGGCTTTGTTGGAACCCTAAACAGACATGAACCCTGGGTCACTCAAGATAAAGATATGAAATCAGACAAATAAATAGTAACCAAAAAATGGTTCTGTGTCATTGGTTGGAAAAACATAAGATTGAGGGAATGAGATCTGTTGAAGATCTGGTATAAGAATGGGTGATCTGTTGAAGATTTGTTAAAAGACTATAAGATTTGTGGAAGGCGGGTCAAAGGAATATCGAATCAGATGACAAGAAGGTGATAAGAATGTGTCTCTATAAGGGGATGTTAAGACCGTGGAATCCCACAAAAGCAGAGATCAAAAGCTGGCTAAAACCAAAAGAGCTAGAGTTTTTGCAGAAATATAACAGAAACCCTAAAGTAATACTGCACAAATATCTTGAGAAGTATGTGTTTACTAATCTGCATGAAGTATTTTTCTATGATTTTCCACACTTACTACAGGAATGGATATTGAGGCTGAAGGATAACCACAGAACGAACTATATCTGACAGTTAGTGTACCCTAGTACAAATTGAGCAGTTACAACAGGTTTGGCTTGACAGTATTGTAGTAGGATTTATAACAGAGTTTGCATTAGATATCATGAAGTCGTACAACACAACAGAGAAAGAGTTTCTATGTGGACCTCGAGGGAGGTATATCATATCATTGTATACTTCTATTAAGATCGTGTTGTATAACAAAGGTGTAATGACAATGGAATTAGACAGCTAAATTTCCCTGCATGCATGGGGGAAGGGGGGAAGCACTGACAGAAAAAGGATAAATGGAAGGAGAAGTGGATAAAGGAAAGAAGGAGAAATTCTTGGACCCAATCATGATGGATGGCGACCATATCAAGTAGATCATGGTGATAGATGGAAAGACGTGCAGTGGAGTACCCTACCAATACAAGGTGAACACCAAGAAGAGAGTCGTAGCCATGAGGGAAGGATTGGAAAGTGATGAAGAAGAGGTAGAGGATCTCCAGGCTATGGATTATATTGAGGAAATCTTGCAGGCAACATATGAGAGGAAGACGAGAGGGCCAATAATGGGAAGAGAGGGAAACAATCCTATCCATATTATTGTCAATGTAGAACCCATAAACCCATGTGCAACTAATACACCAAAGAGAACACCACCATTTAGACAACCAAATTTTGGGAGAATAAAAACAACAGGAAGTGCATCCACACAAGGAACAACAACTGGGGGAGCCAGTTCAAGAAATACTAGTCAAGGGTCTACATTGTGTAAAAATAGTAGCATGACACAATTTGCAATGGTAGGACATGATCCCACCATTCGGTTACCATAATTTTGAGGAGAAGCAACAGAAGACCCTGAGAAACACTTGTTCATTTGTGTAAAGATATGGGAAACAAAACAAGTTACTAATGAAGATACTAAACTTGCGCAGTTAGCCATTACCCTAAGAGACCACGCACTAGATTGGTACATGAGTCTAGACACAAACATTGCACCAGGGATGACAAGGACACTGATAGACATTAAGAATTTACTGATTAATGAGTTCCAGAAGCCGAGCTCAGAGGATCAATACATGAATGAGATGATAGAAATCTGACAAAAACCAGGAGAATCTATCTGGGAAATTGACCAACGATTTAAACGTTTGAAAGGGAAGTTGAGGCATGCCATGAAATATATGCAACATAGGCATCTGTTTGTGAATTCTCTGTTACCACACCTGAAATACCCACTCAGACGACAGAAATTCCAATCTCAAGCAGAGGCTCTACAAGCATATTTGCAAATGGAGGTGAATTAGTACCACAAGACAGATCCAGCGATAGAGGAGTTGAAGGATTGCCTAAAGAATCTTACCTTCCAACTCAATCAGAATAAGGGCAAGGACAAGCAAGAAGTTGTTTGGTGGACCACATGTAGAACAGAAGGACACCATAAGAACAAATGTCCAACATTTGCACAGTATATGGAAACAAGGATGCCAAATCCTTTTCCAACAGGAGCACCCTGGTGTGAAATTTGCAAAACACGTGGGTATGATCCATATCATTGTCCTATGATGCAGAAATACCAAACAGTACCAAATAAATACTGCACTTTTTGCAAGTCAGTAGGGCATGATGAAAAAGACTGCAGAAAAATGGATCTAATGAGGGAAAGGACATCAGACACATATAGGGTGCAAGTCGAACTGATGATGGGGAAATTTGCACCACAATTCAACCAGGAACCACCATCATATAATACTACACCATAGAAGTATAACATGGTGCAACCGCAGTATAACCCCGTGCAGTATAATCAGGTACCTCAATACAATACACCACACAGAGATCGAGCTGGGTATAGAGAAGATGGAAGAGGCAGAGGAGGATTTCTATGTGGAAGAGGCCTAGTAGTGTGCCATAACTGCCAACAACCAGGACACTATGCAAGAGAATGTCCACTCCCACCTACAACTTGTATGTATTGTCTTGCATCGGATCATGATAAGAAAGAATGTTTGACACTATTAGTAAAGATCCAGGAAAAAAGGAATTAGAACAATCATAATGTTTAGTGGATTTCAGCAGAAGCAAGAGATGAAGGAAGAAACATCAACATAGTGACCCACGAAGGTGCTAAAATAGGATATGATGTGGACAAACAAGAACCAGTAGAGAAACAGTGAATTAATAAAAATATTGATCCACCGAAGCGATTTGATGCAGGAAAGGAGAAGGAGACCTTTAAGGAGGCCAGACAAGAATTTCTCAAGAAGAATGTTGTGTCTACATCTATTGTGTAGCATAATCAAGACATCCCAATGCATGAAATTTCATCATCATTGGATTGTACCAGTGAAGTCCTTTCGAGAAACCAAGTAAGTTGTATTAAAACTTTCTTGCAATCCTGTATTCAAGTATTCAAGGATCCATCATTTGTTTTAGTATTACAGAATATTTTAGATAGATGTACCACAAACTCTGAGGGAAAGTTCGAACAAAGGATAGTCAATCAACTCCATGGCAGAAGGAGAACCAACAAAGAGTTTAGATTGAATGCCAACATCGGAGAATTTAACATGGGCGATGTGATATTATACCTAGGAACTGAAGTGAATGTATAACCCAAAAATACATGGCAATGCATGGGAGAACCTACCTTAGGTTACTCACCCATCCAATTGGATTTAGCAAAGAAACACAGATTTTTTCCAATAGGGAGGATGGAAGGAGTGACAATAGATCTGGATGGAGTGCACACTAAGGCAGACTTCGAACTGATCAAAATTGTGGATGGAACAACACCATATCCAACGTTACTGGGATTGGACTTGGCGTTTGAAAATCAGGCGATAATCAACCTGAAGATCGAGAAGATGACATTTGAGTCAGGAGAATACAAGGTTATTGTTCCTCTAGATCCATCATAAGATGAAAGATTTCTGGAACCAACATGTTTAGACCCAAAATAAATTAACCAGTTGTACCGAACCACCGCGCGCATTGAGGATTACATTAACCCAACTATCGATGGTGTACTTAGCTGGAGAAGCATCAGGTCATGTGCTTCCAAATCAGACATGGGTCTGGAGAATTGGCATCAGTGCTTACATGAGGTCTCAACTAGAATATGCACATGAATAGACTGCGCAGTAAGGTGGGTTGGGACAGAAATCAGAGAACCTCCAAGTTTCCATGGAATCAACGACTTTGAAGAATTTCTAACAAGATATGAAGACAAAGTATTAGACAGTCAGGGATTGTTATCTATTGACATCGCACTTAGGGATACACATGCAAGATGGTGGGTTTCACACAAAGAAACAATCAAGGAATGGTACTAATGCAAAATAATAATGCACATCAGATTCGGGCATGTTGGCCCTTGGTTATGAAAGGTTGTGAAGATTAAGGAAAGAACCGTGAAGTGTGAACTGCGTGGGAGACAAGTTGACTGAGATTGCATCAAAGTGGCCAAAAGAGAAGAAAATATGGAGTGAAGTAAGAGAAAGCAAACCGTTGGATGGGGAGATTGAGGAAGATAGATCAGCAAGGAAGATGGATCGTGGACAACTCAGCAAGTGGAAAAATCCACCAATGGATGCTTTGGAACACCTCGTAGGAAAGAAGGAAAGACATGCTGGATGATCCAGATTTTATTAGCAGAACAAAATGACTACAGATTATTACCAGATTATTAACACAGAATAACAGAGATACAGTAAAAATGGTTTTCTATTCAATAAGGAAATAAGCTGAAACTGTAAAATGCAGCGGAAAACGAGCTTACTGGAATGGTGGTGGCTTATCTATGAGAAGAGATGTGACGGTTGTGCTCATTCGCAAGAAGATGATCAAAATGAGGCTCTCAAGGCCTTTTTACAATAAACAGGAGTTTCAAAAACCCTAAACATCCAAAAACCTAACCCTAGGAAATGAAGCGCCAAAAGTCATGTGGGCCCCATTTCGGTAAGTCAGTACATCAACTTCCCAAGGTCGTAAATTTTGCATACGATCTTCGTTTTAGGCATATGATAGGTCATTGGAAAGATATATCTGAGGAATACAACATTTTCACTGCAACATACCCCAATAAACATCGTTTAGGGCCTCAAAATGGCTCCAAAAGTTCAAGACCTAAAAAACTACTAAAAATAGTAAATTATCAAAATTGTTGGAAAGTTGTTTTGAGCTAGCTGGAAAAGGTGGGTGGCCACCAATATCCAGGACTGACATGTAGTCCATTGAGATGGATTCCCATGGCCGGTCAAGATTCAGAAGAGAGGTGTACAGGCCCTTTTTCTTAGTGGTTGGTTTGGCAATAGCGCAGGTAGTGCAAGACCTGATATACTTGTTGACCTCATGTCGAAGTTTCGGCCAGTAGAAATGTTTTTGTAGCAGTGCCACTATCTTTTTGATGCTGAAGTGTCCTTCCACCCCACTGTAGTGGGATTCCCAGATCATCTTCTCTCACTTGCTTGATGGAACAAAGATATGGCCCAGACAACACAACAACCCATCCTAAAGATGGAAATTATCGATCACTACCTTTGCACCCAACATTTGGTAGGTGGTGGCGAAGTCTGGGTCTGTCTCATAGAGTTGGGGCCATCCAGATGCCTCATGGCTGCAAGATTCTAGCACTGTGGTGAGTGAAGCGACTGGTGGTCTGCTGAGGAAATCAGTGATGTAGTTGGTGCTTCTTGTTTTATAATTGATGTTGAGGTGGAATTGTTGCAAGTATGTGGACCAGTTTTGATGGCGGTCATTCTGCAATTTTCCTTGTGTCTGCATGAACTGCAGTGGCTTATGATCAGTTTGGATGACTGTCTCCCTCCCAATAATGTAATTTCTCCACTAGAGGAAGGCTTGCACAATGGAGTACATTTCTTTATCATAAGTAGGGTACTTACAGACAGCATCTAAAAGTGTCTCACTATGATAGGCCACGGGGTGGTTGTGCTGCATGAGAACAACACCCACAACATATTCTAAAGAATCAGTCTCAATCTCAAAGGGATGTTTCAGGTCTAGTAGTGAAAGTACTAGGTTTGAGCACAAGCGCTACTTCAAATCATCCAATTCTTGTTTTTGGGGTCGGCCCCATGCAATTTTTTCCTTACCACCACCCCTGGTTATTTGGCTGAGGGCCCATGCAATATGGGAGAATCCCAACACAAACCTATGGTAGAAATTGGCAAGGCCCAAGAAGCTCCAAAGCTCAGTGAGTGTGGTTGGGGCTGGCCAGTCATGGATGACCTGGATCTTGGTTGGATCCACATATACACCATGTTGATCAATGATGTAGCCTAGGTAATGGACCATGTCCATGCCGAAGGAGCATTTTTCCAAGTTGTCATATAGCTTGTGCTACCGTAGGGTGTGCAGAACCTGTTGAATATGTTGCAAGTGTTCAGCCCAAGTCTTGTTGTAAATGAGAATGTCATCTAGATACACCACTACAAAAGTATTGGTGAATGGTCGCAAGATATTGTCCATAATCCTCATGAAAGTGGTTGGAGCATTTGTCAGACCAAAGGGCATGACCAACCATTCAAAAAGGCCTTCCTTTGACTTGAAGGTGGTCTTCCATACATCTGTGTGTTCTATCAGGACCAGGTGGTAGCCATATTTCAGATCAATCTTACTGAAGTATTTGGCCCCCATGAGTTGATCAAGGAGGTCATCAATTTAGGGAATCAGGTACTGGTTTATGACTGTGATTTTATTCAGAGCCCGGTAATCAATGCAAAGTCGTCAGGTTCAATATTTCTTCTGTACCAGCATGATTAGGCTCCCGCAAGGTGATGAGATGGGATGGATGTGCCCCTTGTGGATAAATTCTTGGATCTGTCACTTGATCTCCTCATTCTCTAACATAGAGCGGCGATAGACTGGCCCATTGGGAAGTGGTGCGTCAGGGGTCATATCGATGGGGTACTTGACCTGGCAGTGCAGAGGTACCCCGGTAGGTGAGGAGAAGATATTCGAGTATTCTTCCACGACCTTATCTACTTTCTTTTGCTGTGTGGAGAGGTCGGCCGCAGAGACCCTAGATGTGGCTTTGATTTTTCTCTCATTATGAGAGAGAATCATGAAGAAGACAAAATTCCCCATCTGAGAGATGACCTTCCTGCATTTCTTAGAAAAGATCAAGGAAATAGCACTAGGTGGGGCAACCTCGGGTATCCTGTACAATTTCATGTTCAAAGTAATAATAACACTACGAGGCCTAGACTCATATACAGCGTGACGTTTCCATAAATAAGTTTGGCCCAAAAGAAAATCACAAACTTCGAGAGGATCAACATCACACAATACCTCGTCTTTGAAGGGCTTGATGTCGTACGATAGTTGAAACTGTTGGTTGATGCAGAGATCCCTTCCTTGGCAGAGCCATCCAATGGTGTAGGGTTGTGGGTGCGACATTGTCAGTAGGGCCAGCCACTTGATGGCCTATGCTAATATGAGGTTATTCTAGATACCACTATCAATGATGAAGTGTAGTGGGGTACCTTTTACCCACATCTGTGAATGGAAGAGGCGCTCTCCTTCTTCTGGCTTGTCTGGTTCACCATGCTGGAGCTTGATGGTAGTAACGGTGGCACTGGGTTCCGTGTCAATGATCCGTCTTCCCCTTTTTGGTTCTGATTCAGAGTCAGAACCCGCATCTAATTCAGAGGCTTTCACTTTGGCCACCAGCGTTTGCTTTGAGTGGCATTCAGTAGTGTTATGCCAAGGGCTCTTATGGAAGTCGCACCACTTCCCAGTATCTTTCTTTGTCTTTCTGGTGTCCTTCTTTGCTTGTGGCTTGGACTGGTTGTCCTGATATTGTCCATATTTGCTTTGTCCTTTGTTCTGTGGGTTGGGGCCACCCTTTCCTGGATTTTGTTGTGAGGGGTTCCCGGGCCCAAATTGTCGCATCTTTTGTTTGAGCTTCTACTCGATTTTGACTGCATATTGGTAGGCTTCTCCCAAGGATGAGATTTCTAGAAATTCCATCTTGGTATGGATGTATCTATGTAGAGCACCATGATACTTGATCACCATATGTCACCTTGAATCTTTGATACCCAGCTTGGTGCGCAAGGTATGGAAGATATTTGTGAAATCTGGCACTGATTAGTCTCTTTCTTGCCGCAGTGTGGTCCATTTGGTATACAAGTCGTCATAACTTCCGACAGGGTAATATTGTTCATTAATAGAATCCATGAAGGATTCCCAGGTGGCTATGACTATAAATAATGAGGGTTCCTCTGTTTCCTTTTTCTCACAGAAATTTTCCCACCAATCTTTGACATGGGAAACAACTTTGAGGAGCGCAAAAGTAATCTTTTATCTATTCAAAAAGTTATGGATAGAAAAATACCCTTCTAGTAGATTCAACCACTTATCTACAGAATCTGTGTCTATCTTACCTTCAAATATAGGAATATAAAATTTTATTTGTACCTTGAAGGGGGCGATGCCTCCGCTCGAAGAAGATGTGTTGCCTGTTGGTAGCTGCCGAAGGATTTGGGTGAAATTATCCATCATCTCGTTCCTCTTTTGCATGAGGGCTTCCTCAATCAACAGTTTGAAAGGATCTCTTGTCCTTTCATCCTTATTTTATCCTTCCATGAGAGGTCGCTTGGGTGTGCGAGATCTTTTGTCCTCAAGAGAAAAAAGCTCGAGACCCAACTCTTTGTACTCCGACCTCGTTGGGGACATGCATTAAGACGACAAGGAGTAGACCTCTCTTATACCATTGATAAATATTTTATGAGAAGAACAAAATGACTACAGATTATTACTATATGATTAACACAGAATAACAGAGATAAAGTAAAACTGGTTTTCTATTCAATAAGGAAATAAGCTGAAACTGTAAAATGCAGCGGAAAACAAGCTTGTTGGAATGGTGGCGGCTTATCTCTGAGAAGAGATGTGACAGTTGCGCTCATTCTCATGAAGATGATCAGAATAAGGCTCTCAAGGAATTTTTACAATAAAAAAGAGTTTCAAAAACCCTAAACATCCAAAAGCCTAACCCTAGGAGATGAAGCGTCAAAAGTCATGTGGGCCCCGTTTGGGTAATTCAGTACATCAACTTCTCGGGGCCGTAACTTTTGCATACGATATTCGTTTTAGGCGTATGATAGCTCATTGTAAATATCTATTCGCGGAATGCAACAATTTCATCGCAACATACCCCAAAAAATGTTGTTTAGGGCTTCAAAACGGCTCTGGAAGTTTTGGACCCGAAAAACTGCTAAAAATAGTAAATTATCAAAATTGCTAGAAAGTTGTTTTGAGCCAGATGAAAAGGGTGGGTGGCCACCGATGTCCACCTAGATCACTGGCGAAGCCCTGAAAACGCAGGTCAAGTTGACCTAGGGTTTTAGACATCTAGTTTTTTTGTATTCAGGGTTTTGACACATAGGTTTCGGCCTAAGGGTTGTCCGAGAGTCATTGTAATGTATAAATAAAGGCCAGGAGGACCTGAGATGGGTTCAATTATGTTATGATGAGTGTTTGTTCTTATTGTTGAGAGAGAAGTATTATGTGGTGAGGGAAGTCAGTGTTGTAATATCTTCAGTTGGGTGTGAAGATCAACCCTGCAACTGGGTGCGCAGGGAGGGGAGAGAAGAAGAGAAAGAAAGAGAGATATGCAAGCTAAGAGTGTAGATAGAATGGTATGCTTTCATCTAATATATTATAAAGTGCAGTTTTGTGGACGTATCCCTAGGGAGAGGGTGAACCACATATATATTGTTGTTGTGTGTGATTGATGTTGTGTTCTGTTGATCTCTGATATACTATCAATGCAATATTGTGTTAGATCTGGGATATAGTTTATTGTAGTAGGCTTAAGGAAGATAATGAATAACTAGATCTATGTGTGTGTTTCCCTGGATCCACTTTTCATTTCCTCTAGTTGTAGAAACTGTAAATGTGTTGAACCTACACAGAATAGATCTAGTTAAACAATAATACACACATTTGCAGAGATAATTGGAGAAGGAAGAAGAAGGAGAGAAAGAATGAAAGAATTCTCATTAACTATATTCCACACTCAAAGAGTGAATAATTTACCATAGATATAGGATACATGAGTAACTAATGAGCCATAGTGGTAGTCTAGAGTGATCTGGACACACACCAACAGTTACGGGAGTGAACTGCCACCTAGTCTAGTCTCTCAGGTAGTTACGGGAGTGAACTACCACCTAGCTGAGTTAACTAGTCAACTAGTCTTCAGTTAACTGACTGAACAAAGAGTAGTGAGTTGGTGATGATCCCAATGTTGCATGGTGACAAAAAAAATGCAACATCTAAACTCAACTCAACTAGTCAAACTGAAGTGTCAATTGAAATAAAATATTCTCCAGGTGGAATAATCTCCCCTAAATTATAGGAGACTGGATAATGACTAATTATAACCAATAAACACGGAAAAACCTTAGGAAAAATAAATCCTAGGTGTGTGTGAAGTAACTCCAACACACCCCCTGAACATCACTATGGTGAAAATAAACAATGTGTCCCGGAAACAAGGCCATGTTAGGTACCCAAATACAAAAGATACACTGAAATAAACAAGGAAAGAGGGAAAACCTCATGAGAACCCCCCCCTCAAATTACAATGAATGTAAAAAAAATTGAGAAAGAACAAAAAGCAGTTGCTAAGAAACCTTGTCCTTCACTCCAAGAAGACCTCGCAACTATGCAAGTTTGTGCTTGTTGAATATTTTATTGAAGATGTCTGCATGGATCTGATGAAGTATATGCCCCATTGATATGTCCACACATATCCACTTAATCTTCTTGTAATGAATAATATCCAAATAAAGTTTGGATGAAATTTTGAAAACCGTGCGGTCGTTTCTGAAAAAATGCTGAAATTTTGTTGATTTTAAAAAGATCATAACTTCACTTTCCGGACTCCGTTTCGGACGATTTGTTTTTTGAAATTGGATATTTTCCCAAGAGTAATTCAAATATCCAATTTGTTTCTGCAAATTGTGCTCAGAAAATATCAGAATGAATTCTGATTTGCACGTCTCTCTTTTTGTCTCCTGAGATGCATGCATTGGGCATGGAAAAATGTCTACATGTGACTCTTAATATGCATGCCATATATCTTCCACATGAATTTTAGAAAACAAATCTGAAATGGAGTAGACATCATCTTCAATTAATAGAATACAAATTTGTATAGATACTTGTGTAGAAGACTCTTCAAACTGAGATGATTTATCTTCCAGTGGCTTTTCTACATTCTCTATCTTGTCAACATTTTGCATGCATTCTTCCTTATTCCCAAATAAAACCTCCAATATTCTCCATCAATTTGGAGTGAATTCTTGTGAGTCATCATATACTTGATGGAGAATTCTGGCCGAAATAAAATAGAGGATACATACTATGGCCATATCTTGTCTATTGAGAAAGTCATTTTTCTCATCGACAGAATCAGGCTCTACTTCCATTGCCATAGTTATTTGGTACAAGCCTCTACATCTCAGCATAAGCAGAATTTTTGGCTTCCATTCCAAATAGTTATGAGGTGTGAGAAGTATTTATGGCGAATAATCCATCTTTTTGTTGTCTTCAATCTTCAGCACTTGCAAAAAAATGATTTGGTGTATCTTTTTCTTAGAAGTCTGTCGTCTCTGATACCATGTAAATGTGTTGAACCTACATAGAATAGATATTTCTAAACAATAATGCACACATTTGCAGAGAGAATTGGAGAAGGAAGAAGAAGGAGAGAAAGAATGAAAGAATTCTCATTAACTGTATTCCACACTCAAAGAGTGAATAATTTACAATAGATACAGGATACATGAGTAACTAATGATCCATAGTGGTGGTCTAGAGTGATCTGGACATACACCAATAGTTACGGGAGTGAACTACCACCTAATCTAGTCTCTCGGGAAGTTATGGGAGTGAACTGCCACCTAGCTGAGTTAACTAGTCAACTAGACTTCAGTTGACTAACTGAACAAAGAGTAGTGAGTTGGTGATGATCCCAATGTTGCATGGTGACAAAACCAATGCAACATCTAAACTCAACGCAACTAGTCAAATTGAAGTGTCAACTGAAAGAGAATATTCTCCAGGTGGAATATTCTCCCCTAAATTATAGGAGATTGGATAATGACTAATTATAACTAATAAACAAGGAAAAACCTTAGGAAAAATAAATCCTAGGTGTGTGTGAAGTAACTCCAACATAAACTTGTGTCCTGCAACCCCCTATCGCTACTTCAGGTGAGACTTCATCTTCTTCGGAGGTGTTGTCAAAAGGGATAGTAGTTAGGGCTTATTGGTGCGTTGATAGAGTTGAAACCTGGGTCTGCCCCTGTGCCAACAAATGGTTTTGTTGCCGGTACCGGGATCTTCTTGAGGGAATGTCAAGGTGGTTTCCATCAAAGACAGATATTCAGAAGTGGATAGAAGAATAAGAGAAGGACTTCGTTGAAGCTCAGAATAAGAACCCTAATCTTAGTATAGAGGATTAGTTGGGAAAGTATATCTTTACTGATATACACGAGATTTTATTTGGAGGAATTCATCAGGAGCTATACGAGTGGCTAGCCAGATTAGCAAATACCCAGTTCGAAATTAGACACAAACCACCTGTGGTTTGGACATCGGCGTTGATCAAGAAGGTCAAGAGAGTTGATAACGCCATGTCAAGATTAGTATATCACTGGTTTGATAGTACCATTGGAGGGTACATTACTAAGTTTTCTATTGATATAGTAGAATCATATAGCCAAGCAAAGAGATATTTCTTTAAGGGATCGAGAGGAACATTTTTACACTTCTTGAAGTTCAAGATCAAGATTCTATTGCATGAGAAGAACATCTTGAAGATAAAGTAGTGGGTCAGATTGAAAAAACTAATGTTCAAGAATTCAGACAGCGATAGCGACACATAAGTCAGACACACGCGCAGTGGGAGAACCTTTAGAAAAGTTCCTCTGGTGAACTTGTTTGAGCATAATCATGAACCTCCAGCACTGGAATAAGGATTCTATAGTAGAGAAGAAAAAGAGTTACTAAACGAGGAACATTCAAAGTCCTCTAGGGCAGAAGAAGGGAAGACTGAAGAACCTCACTGAGAAGAGTTAGAAACTTCAAGAACTACGCAGACTGTTGAAGTCAATAATATTATGCCTCATGTTGTTTCAACAACACTAAGTAACTAGAGTAACCTAAGTTATTAGAGCACTCAGAGCACTGTTACCAACAGTTAAGTGCATACTTAGTCAGGAACCCTGGGAAGATCTATGATAGATGAGATGAGGTTACCCACCTTTAGGGGAGATGGATCTGAAGATCCTGATCAGAATTGGTTCTTATGTGAAGTTGTATGGAGTATTAAGAACGTCACTGATGAAGATTTTAAGAGAAATCAGTTTAGTACTACCATAAGAGACCACGCCTTGAGATGCTACATGAATTTCATCCAAGGAATTGCACAGCTAAAACCGTTGAACGAGATCAAGACTGTGTTGATTGTAGAATTCAAGAAACCCAAGTCAAAGTCGCAGTGCATTACAGAGTTGAAATAAATCGAGAAGAAAGTAGTTGAACCTGTTTGGGAGTTTGATCAGAGGTTTAAGACCCTGACAGGTCATTTGAGTTTTCAAATTCTAGATGAACAAAATAAAGAATGGTTCATTGTTTCCCTCCTACCACACATCAAAGTCCCTCTGATGCAATAGAATATCACTTCACAAGCTGAGGCATTGGAGATCGCCATGAATATAGAATCAACCCCTATGGGAGAGTCCAGTTTAGGTATGAGTCAAATTTTGAGTCAGCTAACTAGCTTATCACTATAGGTCGAAGATATGAAAAAGGATAAGGGAAAAGATAAAAGAGAAGACATCTGGTGTATCGGATGAAAATCATAGGGCCATGACAAGGAGAACTTTCCTCTATTTCATGAGTACTTGGCTTCAGGAGATCCGAGCCCTCTGAAGTAGGTTACTCTACCTTGGTGCGAGGTATGTAGAAATAGACATCGCCCTAAAGAATGCTATTACATGCAAAAATATTTCCAGACACCGACCAACCTTTACTACACATTCTGGAAATTTGTGGGGCATGATGAGAAATATTGTAGGTCTTATGACCTCTTGCATGAAATATCAAGAGACACATATAGAATTCAAGGTGAAGTACAACAAGAAGGAAATACTACATAGTTTAACTCTCCGGGAAGAGGAAAACTCAACCCTCGTGGTGGATTTAGAGGAAGAGGACGAGGAGGAGGCATGGGATGAGGTCGAGGTCAAATTATTTTTTATAACTTCACATAGCCAGGTCACTTGGCAAGGGACTGTCAGAACCCTTGTACCACTTGCAGTTACTGCAACTCATTTGAACATGTCATAGAAGATTATCCTATGTTGTTAGCCAAACTTCAGGAGAGATGAGGAGGGAACCAACAAGTACACCTAATATCAGCAGAAACTCACGAAGTGTATCCTAGAGTCATTGTTATCAATAGAGGAGGCGTCTATAAAGGACAAGACAGGGTGACTCCAAGGAATATTACAGAAGAATCGGGAGTTAGAAGAGCTGCAGAGAAAACATATGAGTTTGATCCAAAGAAAGAGAAGTAGACATTTGAAGGGGAAAGAAAAGGGTTTGGAAGAGATTAAGCTTCTTCATCAAAGGCACAACTAGAAGTGAGAGAATGTGGAATGCCCCTGGCCTTTGATCAGTGAGAAGGCTTATGGAATTCTTATGTACTTGCATTAATTTGATTAAGGATGAAAAATCCATACAAGAACTACAAAATTTGATCAGTGAGTATGATATAGGAAGCGTAGATCCTCTACTGAATAAAGCAATACATAAACTATCCAGAAAGAGAAGGAAAAATAAGGAACTACACCTTAATGCTCAAATTGGAGATTATGATATAGATTATGTGGTCCTTGACTTAGGGTCGGAGGTCAATGTTATGACGAAGCAGACCTTGGCACTGATGGGAAAACCTAAGTTGATCTATTCCCCTATCAGGCTTAGGATGGATAATCAATAAGCAGTAAGCCCCTTTGGTAGGTTGGAGGATGTCCCTATGGACATCGATGGGGTAAGAACATTTGTGGACTTTGAGGTGATTGAGATAGTTGATGATAGTTGTCCTTATATTGCGTTGTTAATAATTGATTGGGATTTCAACAATTCCATTGTTGTTGACTTAAAGAAAAGAAGAATGAAATTTGAAGGTGATGGCCTTAGGGTCATTGCATCTCTGGATCCTGATGAAGGTCGAAGATACATAGAACCCATCAGAGAATAAGACCACACATATGAGCTAGAGAATATATATATATTGACAGTGAGACAAAAGGATTACATTAACCCTACAACATATGGGAATTTAAGTTGGTGAAGTGACAATGCATGTTCATCAGACTCAGAAGAAGCTCTAGAGAACTGGCAGAACAAAATGTATGAATTTTTTTCACGGAGATGTGCCAGATTGAAAAAGGAAGTTCGATGGATTGGCACAGAAGTAAGTAACTTGCCCACATTTGATGGTTTAAATCACTTAGAAACTTTCTTACTGGAATTTGAAGAAATTGTACCAGTACAACAGATATTGTTGGCACTGGATGAGGCCTTGAAAGAAACTCTAACAAGATGGTGGGGGACACATAAAAGGAACATCGAGGAGTGGGTACAATGTCGCACTTTGATGAAAACGTAATTTTCATACAACATTGAAGGATGTGAAGTTCGATAAACAGGTCAAAGTTGTCTGAAGGACCATGTGCGAGGTTGTGAGGAGGCCTAGAGCATCATTCCTCAATAACTGTGGGTGCATAAATTCATAAACACATTGGAAACAATGCCCATCAATTGGTATCTTCAAGAAGAACTGTGCCTCACCACTTAAGATTGGAATGGTATGACTCAGAACTTTGTAGCTACATTTTTAGTTGAAAGTTAGTATCCCACGGTGGATCAAGCTTTACAGGTTTCTAGACAGAAAGTCTTTGAGGAGGCACCTAGCCCCCATGTGGAGCAAGAAGAGGATGAATGGACTGCACCTCTTCAGAAACTGCAAGGATGTTACAATATTAGTGTCGATGAAGACAATGATCCTAAGAATATGAACATCGCATAAATGGAAGGATAGAGAGACATAGAAGGACCAGGAATCAAACTACCTTTCATTGGAAAGACGATCAAAATCAAGAAAGTTAACATTGGAACAGAGCAAGCACCTAAGCTTGCTAATGTTGGAGATTACTGGGATGATGCCACCATTGATAGGATCACAAAATTACTGCATGAATATCAGGACTTGTTCCCAACCAAGTTCACTGATATGAAGCACATTAATGGGCCCATGGGAGAGATGAAGATCCCATTGAAGCCAGATGTTAGGTCAGTTAAGTAGAGACCCTACAGATTGAATCCCAAATATAAGGAAAAAGTTAAGATTGAACTAGACAGAATGCTGGAAGAAGGAATCATAGAACTTGTGGAAGAGTTAGAATGGATTAGTCCTATGGTGGTACAAGATAAGAAAACAAGAGAGAGCGGGATCTGTGTAGATCTCAGGAAGCTCAATGATGCATGTTTGCATGACCCATTCCCTACACCTTTCACAGATGAAGTGTTAGATAATTTGGGAGGATAGGAGGTATACTCCTTTATAGATGGATTTTTAGGTTATCACCAAATCAGGATTGTTAAATAAGATCGCCATAAGACTACATTTGCAACAGAATGGGGTTCCTACCAGTACACAATGATGCCTTTCGGATTGAATAATGCACCAGCCATATTTTACAGGGTGGTGGTCGAAGTGTTCAAGGAGTTTTTACATAAATTTTTGGAAGCATATTTGATGATTTCACTGTTTTTAGCTTGTTACAAAATCATATTGAATGTTTAAGACTAATGTTGGATAAGTACAGACAATTTCAGATTGCCCTAAATCTAAAGAAGTGTGTCTTCTTTTTATCTTTTGGAGTGTTGTTGGGCCATATTGTGTGTAAGCAGGGGTTGTTGGTAGACCCATCCAAGATTGCCATTATTGTTGATCTACCACACCCTACCTCAGTCAGACAACTGCGCATTGCACTTGGACATACTAGATACTATAGGAAGTTCATTAAGGGCTATGCACAGATTACAACACCCATGGATAAGATTCTAAAGAAAGATTGTCAGTTTCAATGGATAGAAGAATGCCAGCAAAGCTTCGACACACTGAAACAGAAAATGGTTACTGTACCTATTCTGGTTTTCCTAGATTGGAGCAAGGAATTTCATGTGCATGTCGATGCTTCATTTATTGCACTAGGAGCAGTGTTAGAACAACCAAGAGCAAGAGATATTGACCATCCGTTAGCCTTTTCTAGCAGGAAGCTATCTACAGCTAAGATAAACTAAACTACCACTGAGAGAGAAGATTTAGCCATGGTTTATGCATTGCAGAAGTTTTGACACTACTTGTTGGGAGGAAATTTTAAGATGTTCACTGATCATTATGCATTGAAATACCTAGTCAACAAGCTAGTGTTGGGGGGAAGAATATGCAGATGGTTACTGCGATTCCAGCAATATGATTTTGAGATTGTTTTCAAGCCAGGGAGAATGAACAAGGGGCCTTATCATTTTTCTAGGTTGGAGCATGGAGAGGAACTTGCTAGTTTGGAAGATACACTACCATATGCACAGTTGCTATCCATCAGAAGGGTTGATGATCACTTCACTGAGATAATCCAATTCATGTCAACAGGAATGACACCTAGTGAATATGCAATCATCTAGAGGAAATAGTTGGTAGTGCGCGCTACATATTTTTCACTTATAGTCGAACAGTTATACAAGATGGGACCGAATGATATCCTGAGGAGATGCATTATGGAGGCAGAAAGACCACTGATTTTAGTAGAAGCACATGAAGGCATTGCAGGAGGACACTATGAAGGGAAAGAAACAACGCATAAGGTTCTTAGAGATGGCCTATGGTGGCCTACTTTGCACAAAGATACTAAAGAATAATACAGAACCTACGATGTATGTCAAAGAGTTGGGGAGTCTTCTCGAAGAGATGAGATGCCTTTAGCACCACAGATGAATTTGAAATCATTTGAGAAAAGGGAAATTGACTTTGTGGGACCTATAAACCCACCAGGGAAGCGCAAAGGAGCTAGATACATAATCATTGTGACAGAGTATTTGACAAGATGGGTAGAAGCAAGAGCAGTTAAGGACTGTAGTGCAAATACAACTGTGCGATTTATATTCGAGGATATCATAACCCGGTTTGGATGCCCAAAGACCTTGATGAGACATCAAGGTACACACTTTATTAACAATATTATCAAAGCTTTGACTTGGGAATTTGAAGTCCATCATCAAAAGAGTACTCCTTACCATCCACAAGCGAACAAGACAGTCAAATATTTCAACAAGATCTTGGAGACAGCGCTGACAAAGATTTTGCAGTGTGAACAGGGATGACTGGGATTTGAGAGTACCAATGGTGTTATGGGCCTATAGAACTACTTGCAAGAAGCTGACACTACAGACTCCCTTTAATTTGGTTTATGGTTTGGAAGCATTTGTCCCTATGGAATATTTGGTTCCTATTCATAGAATTGTAGCATTCACAGATATGGATCACATTGGAGTTTTCCAAGAGAGGCTTGTGCAGTTGGTAGAACTAGAAGAAGATCGATTTATTGCAGGATTCCATCAGCAGGTACAGAAGGAACGAGAAAATTCCTATCATGATAGGCACATCAAGAAGAAATACTTTAAGGAAGGAGATCTGGTATTAGTGTACGACAACAAGTTCATGAAGCATCCAAGGAAGTTCACGACACATTGGCTTGGGTCATATGCGGTTGCTTATGTTACAAAAGGAGGAGTTGCGTAGTTGAAAACTTTGAATGGAGAATGGAAGGAAGGTTTAGTGAATGGGAGTCAGTTGAAATTGTATTATGACAACTAGTTGCCTTGCGGCTCTCAGTAAAAGCATGAGAAGAAGGGTCTAGGTACCAGGTGTAGTTGAAATTGGGTACTAGACACAGAAAATATAGTATGCACAAGGAAGGGAGGGACAGAATAGAAATCACAAGCTGCCTCGCGCAGTCTGAAGATGGAGAAAAAAAGAAGGTTCAGACCTGAAGTGCCTCGGGATGAGTCAGATGTGAGTGTTGGGGGATTTTTGGCCCTTGGTTATGAAAGGTTGCAAATATTAAGGAAAGAAGAGTGAAGTTTGAACTGCATGGAAGACAAGTTGACTGAGATTGGGTTGAAGTGGCCAAAAGGGCAGAAAAGACGGAGCGAAGTATGAGAAAACAAGTCGTTGGATGGGCAGATCAAGGAAGACATATCAGCGAGGAAGATGGATCTTGGACAACTCAACAAGCGTAAAATTCCACCAATGGATGCTTTGGATCACCTCACAGGAAAGAAGGAAATACAGGCTGGCAAAGCCCTGAAAACGAGGGTCAAGTTGACCTAGGGTTTTAGACATCTAGAGTTTTGGTATTTAGGGTTTTGACACTAGGTTTTGGCCTTAGGGTTGTCCGAGAGTCATTGTAATGTATAAATAAAGGTCAAGAGGACCTAATATGAGTTCGATTATGTTATGATGAGTGATTTTTGTTATTGTTGAGAGAGAAGTATTGTGTCGTGAGGGAATTCTATGTTGTAATATATTCAGCTGGGTGCGAAGATCAAACCTGCAGTTGGGTGTGCAGGGAGGGAGAGAAGAAGAGAAATAAAGAGATATCTGCAAGCTAAGAGTGCAGATAGAACTCTATGATTTCATCTAATATATTATAAAGCACAGTTTTGTGGATGTAGCCCTAGGGAGAGGGTGAACCATGTATATCTTGTTGTTGTGTGTGATTTATGTTGTGTTCTTATGATCTCTGATATAATGTCAATGCAATATTGTGTTAGATCTGAGATATAGGTTGCACAGTAGGCTTAAGGAAGATAAAGGATAAATAGATCTCTATGTGTGTGTTGCCTTCGATCCACTTTGCATTTCCTCTGGTTGTAGACACCTCTGTCCTACAATCCCCTATCGCTACTTCGGGTGAGACTTCATCTTCTTCATAGGTGTTGCCAAAAGGGCCAATATTTAGGGCTTGTTGGTGCGTTGTTAGAGTTTAACCCTGGGTCTACGCCTGTGCCAACATTACAGAACAAAAGAGGAGCGCAACTCAAAAAACAATGGACAGGGGGCACTAATGGAACATTTGGAGAAGTGCAGAGCACTATGGAAAATGACACCCCCAGAGGAATGGCCCCATAATTTTGTACACACACTATAGGGCATCCCAACAAACTGGTACACAGACCAATAATTGTGCAGAGGAACTACGAGATGAGAAGTACTACAACATAACTTTATAGTCACTTTCTCATTTGAGCATGAGAACCCCAACATAGATACAACACTCCAACAAATAATAGGGGTGATATTCATTAAGGAACGTGAAGTTGAGATCATAGCAAAATAACAAAAGCAGAATAGACAAACAATGAAATAATTATTTTCATGCTACCATGTACAGAAAGAAGGACCAGATGAAGATGAACCGCACGATATTCAGATCGAGGAAGTTGAAGGAAAAATAAAAGTGGAAGGTCCACCCCTAGAGTCGGAATTAATTTTTGCACTGATTAAGGTAAAACAATTCAACATTGGGATAGTCGAGAATCTTAAAATGGCCAACATTGGGGACTATTGGGATGAGAAAATAGTGGAAAGGATAATGGATTTACTGCGTGAGTACAGTGACCTATTCCCAAAGACCTTCACATAAATGAAGTCTATTGCAGTAGAACTTGGAGAGATGAATATCCCTCTCAAACTGGAGGCAAGACCTACCAAACAAAGGCCTTACAGATTGAACCCCATATACAAGCAGAAAGTAAGAGAAGAAATTGAGAGAATGATGGAAGCAGGGATCATAGAACCGGCATAAGAATCAGAATGGATAATCCCCATGGTAGTGCAGGAGAAGAAGCAAGGAGGCATAAGAATCTGTGTAGACCTGAGAAAGATCAATGATGCTTGCCTACATGACCCCTTCCTTACACCCTTTACAACTGAAGTCCTAGAAAATGTGGGAGGTCATGAATCATACTCATTCACTGATGGATTCTCAAGCTACCACCAAATTAAGATAGCACCAGAAGATCTGTACAAGACTACCTTTGCAATAGAATGGGGATGATACCAGTACATAGTCATGCCTTTTGGACTGAAGAATGCACCAGCAATATTTTCCATAGTAGTCATTGTTGCATTCAAATAATTCATCCATCAATTTCTAGAGGTATATTTGGATGATTGGACAGTGTACAGACTGCTGAAGGATCATGTAGAAGTGTTGAGGTTGATGTTATAAAGATGCAAGCAATGCCAAATATCCTTGAACATTAAGAAATGTATATTTGGAACACCCTTTGGAATTTTTTTGGGTCACATAGTATGCAAACAAGGTTTGATCATGGATCCTACCAAGATTGCAGTCATTGTGAACTTACCACCACCAAAATAAATGCGCCAGTTGAGGGCCACATTGGGACATACAGGATACTACAAAAAAATTATAAAGGGGTATGCGTCGATCACTGAGCCCATGGAGAAATTGCTCAAGAAGGATACTAAGTTTCAATGGAATGAGGATTGTCAGCACGGATTGGACACCCTGAAGGAGAATATGGTCACATAACCCATATTAGTATTTTCAGATTCGGAGAAGACATTCCATGTACATGTATATGCATCAACCATATCCCTGGGAGCTATTTTGGCGCAGCCAGAAGCAGGCGAATTGGATCATCCTATAGCATTTTCTAGCAGGAAATTGCCAGAATCAGAGAAAAACTAAAACACTACAGAGAGGGAAGGCCTAGTTATGGTCTACTCGCTTCAGAAGTTTAGGCATTACCTACTTGGGAAAAAATTTAAGATATTCATAGATCATTCAACACTTAAGTACCTAGTCAAGAAGCCAATGTTGGGAGGGAGAATCTTTCGATGGTTATTGTAGTTTCAGGAATTTGACTTTGAAGTCATAGTTAAACCAGGGAAGCTGAACATAGGCCCTGATCATTTTTCAAGGGTCACCAATGGAAAGGAGACTACCATCTTAGAGGATAATTTACCTGACGTGTAGTTTTTTTTAGTTCAAATCGTGGATGATTATTTTTCTAACATTATTGAGTATTTAAGTACAGGGACTACGCCACAGGAATTCAACACCGCACCGAGGAAAAATCTAGTTCTCTGAGAAAACGACTACCAGTTGATGGTCGAACACTTATATAAAATGGGGGAAGACAGCATCTTGAGAAGATGCGCACTAGAACACGAAATTCCTAGGATATTAGCAAAAATCCCATGAAGGAATCATGAGAGGACACTATACAGGAAAATCTACTGAGAAGAAGGTATTGCGCATGGGATTATGGTGGCCAACTATTCATAGAGATGCAAAGGAGTATTGTCAACAATGTGATGTTTTTCATAGGGTCAAAAAACCAAACAAACGATATGAGATGCCCTTAGACCCACAAGTGATGCTACAAGTGTTTGAAAAATGGGCTATCGATTTTGTTGGGCCAATTCACCCACCCGCAAGAAGATCAGGCATGCGATACATTATCAGTGCGATATAATACCTCTCAATATAGGCAGAGGCAGCCCTAGTTAAATATTGCAGTGCAGAGGTAGCAACACGTTTCTTGTTTGAACATGTGCTCACCAGATTTGGATGTCTGAGGATTCTGATGAGTGACCAATGCACTCACTTCATCAACAAAACTATCAGAGCTCTAACTAAAGAATTCGAGTTATACCATTAGAAAAGTACACCATATCATCCTCAGGCAAATGGAACAGTGGAGTTCTTCAATAATATCCTGGAGAATGCCTTAACCAAGATTTGCAATTTCAATAGGGACGATTGGGATTCAAAGATACCAGTAGTATTATGGGAATATATAACTACCTGTAAAATGTTGACAGGACAAACACCATTCATATTAGTATATGGACAACAAGCATTGATGCCACTAGAATTTTTGGTACCCAGTATGCGTGTAGCAACGATTACAAACATGACAGAAAGAGGCGCAGTACAAGAAAGGTTAAGTCAGCTGATGAGCATGGAAGAAGAAAGGATTCTAGTATGGTTCCACCAAGGAGTATAGAAAGCAAGGGACAAAGAGTGGCATGACTGACATATCAAGAGAAAAATTTTCAAGGAAGGAGACCTATTCCTACTGTATGACAGCAAGTTCTTTCAACATCCGGGAAAGTTCAGAATGCATTGGTTGGGACCATATGAGGTGAAGACTGTCACAAATTGATGAGTTGTACAACTGAAGGAATTAGGCGGAAAAGAAATCAGAGGAATGGTCAATGGAAGTCAAGTAAATATATACAAGGATAGTCGACCACCAGAAACTTGATAGTTAAAAAAAAAACATCGCGCAAAAATTTACGCGCATAGGAGAGAAAAACAATGCGACGAAAAGAAAAATGATTCATAATGCACAAGTCATTGAGTCAGTACGGAAAAATAGGAAATACTATGTCAGAGGCAAAGGGAATATAATCCAAGGACTCTATGTGCCCAAAAATCTCAGCACGCTATAAAAAGGACCGACGGTCGGACAGCGTGGCGATTCGGGAGATAACGGCTGTGGAAATCAGGCACCAACTGGCAACGATGGTAAAAATTATGACAGCCTATACACAGAAGTAAAGACCATATCGCGATGGAAAAGAAAAATGGTCAAAGATAAGATGCAAAGGATGGAATTTAATACATATAATGGTACCACACACTGCCAAAAGAGAAAGAAGAGACAATTGTCAGTACAGAAGAATTGGCATTCATTTGTCCCTCTATAAAGCCGAAAAAAGGGGGGAACACAGAGTCGAGTAGAAGAGAGATAAAGATGAATTCAACCAAGAATTATCCGAATCCATCTATCTCTATCTTAGACCTCGTTGAAATGTCACTACCACAAGTTGGAGAGCTAGGCAAGACCGGCAGGAACACACGCGGCATGGTATGCGTGACATACGCAAGAGAGAAAGAAGAACTTGTAGTAGTGGATTTCGATGAACTCCACACATTGGAGTACAAAAAAAAACCTTGTGACAGTCGAAGAGGAACAAAACCCATCACAAGAGGTCGAGCCAATGGAGAAGGACCCCGAGAGAACTGAATCTGACAACTCAAGGGGGAAAAAACAACAACATATAGAGTAGGCCATGGGTTTAGCGCCACAGAGCCATGAACCAGAGGTATAACAGGTCGTAGTACACAAGGTGTACCATAGGTGGGGGACTCATCCTCACCAGTCAAACGGAAGGGTTGGGCTGAGAGCAGAGTGCACAGAGGGTCACACCTGCAGGAAGAAGCGACCCTGATTTTGCCAAAAATCCTGAGCAGAGTGCAAGTGGATGATGACATGGTCGGTGAAGTCACTGCCATTAAATATTTTGAACATGACATGATCGATGTCACTAAGTTCCCAGACTTGGCATCGCAAGTCTACTTAGAGAGAATGGGAGAAGGATCATTAGGCATGCCATTGATAGAGTCGACGCAGTGGATCCTGGGGCTATATAATACTGACATCATGAATTTATTGGATGCCCCATACTTTTGGAGGGGAAAACCTGTCAATTCCTACGTCAAGCAATTTCTTGCACACATCCATGGTGGAATTTTATGGATGTACATGCCGGTGCCCATCACTGTGGACCTCATTGCAGGAATCACAAGGCTACCCACAGATGGAGAAAAGTTGGAGAAGTAATTAGAGGAAAAAACACGATCCAAGTCCATCTCAAATGAGATCAAGGATAAGTATGGCACAGAGTGAGGAAACAGGGGAATCAGAATTAGCGAAATTAATGATCATGCGACACAGTTTTCTACTAGGCTACTTGGGTGAAAACTAATGCGCAAGTGTTGAAAATAGGAAGTATCAGTTGGTGTGGTCGCCGCCACCATGCAGTGTGCAAAGGGGAGCTTGATGAGATAGGGCCCATACCTCCTTAATGCATTCTTGGAAGATTGCAAAGATACATAGGATCAGGGCTCTGAGTTCCACTACTCGTGGTGACTCATCCTCATTGGCCTTGTGGGTTGGAAAGAATCGGTCTACAGTACATATCTGGAGAGACTAGGAAAGTGTGGTGCAATGCGCTACACATCATTACGTAGAAGCACAGACCCGAAGAGAAAGAAGATAAACATGGACACATTTGCATGGTATTTCAAAGAGATGCAGTATTGTATTGCAAATACATGGGGAATTACACCAGAGACTATCTAGGAGTTTGGACAGGTTGCCAACTTCAGGGCAATGTGCCATAGGTTATGGATGCAAGCCAAGTGTGACAAAGCCAAGGAATGGATACAACGTAACTACTTCGTCACACAGGAGTAAATCCAAAGGGAGGTCCAGGAGTGGCCTGAAGAATGAAAGGTACCCCGGATTCCAACCAAGGTGCAAAGTGTGCGACCTCAAATGTAGGACAGACCCGCCCCAGCGCACAAAACAAGGACCAACGGGGCAGGAGCCAAGAAGAGGAATGCCCAAGGCCAAGAGGGGGGAAGCAACCCATCCAATAAGAATTCATGCACACATAATAAACCACCAAGGGGGCCTACAGAGGTTCTATCGTGCACAGAACAACCACCCATACACTCAGTAGGAGAATTACGAGAAGAAGAGATAGATGCAGGAAGACAAGAAATTCCTGAGGCAGAAGAAACAATCGCAGGGACACATGAAATCCCTATGGAGGAGGAGCAAGGGACAGGAACCCAGGAGATTCCCCAGGTTGGAGAGACAGGGACAACTATTGTGGGGGATACCCAGAGACCTCCTAGTCTTGAGCCATCAGCTACCTAGGAGAAACAACCAGAGGAGCACACATGTGGAATCCGAAAGAAGACAATAGTCGAGGATCCACTGGTTGAAGTATGGGAGAGTTCAAAGAATCAAAGGGCTTCAATCTTCGATCAAGTGCAAGAGGTAAAAATTGCATTGGAACAGTTAAGGACCAGGGAAACACAGGCACCAAAATAAACACCAATACAGGCTAAGGAAGGAGTGCCAGTGCCGGAGACAGTACAGTTTGCAGCACAACCAAGCACCAACTTCATCATCACACCGGAGATGATATTCATTGACGAAGAAATGGCACAGAAACCTCTGAAAGACATCGAGACATTGGAGGTGGTGTTGGCCAAGACTCCCACAAAAGCACTATACAAACTTTAGGTGAGCGTTGCGCAGGAGACTCAGTCCAGAGCAAGAGCGGATGCCACAAACATATAGATAGCCTAGACAAAGGCTATCTCACTGAAGTAAGCCCTCAACCTTGAGGCACAGTAGAAAGAGAAATAAAAGCAAAAAGTGGAGGACATGGAGAAGCAAATCCATATGGTGTTTCAAACAATTCCTGAAAGCACTTGCGAGGAGGCAGGGTCATCAGGGGAGAAGTTTCACAGGATAGAACAGACTATCCAGGAGTACAAGGAGAGGATCAAAGAGCTGGAGGAACGTGTCACACCCATGAATCCCCCAGAAGTCAAAGCACAGAGGGAACAGGAGGCGACAGTAGCCACGGAGTGCATCAACCAAAGTATTCAGACCATCATGGCATTGTTAGAGAAGAGCGAACAACTCTTGACTCACCTACTAGAGGACGAGAGCCTCCAAGAGCTGCAGGAGAAGGAAGCCAAAATCCACGCAGCAATGGAAAAAGTGAATCAACGATAGAAAACAGTATCATTGTCGGAGAATATAAATACCACCACAAAACTAAAGGCTCTGCAGTTGGAAGAGAAAGCGTTGCAAACACATAAAATAGCAAGACAGACGCTATTGGATCCCCTGCAAGAAAATGTGGAGAATATGGTCATGGAGAGTGATGCATCTAAGAAGAAACTTGAGCAGACCAGGGTCGAAGGTGGATAATTGTTAGAGCCTCCCATCACGGAGAAGATGGTCACCAGTATGACCAACAAGAGAATTCAGGCTCAATGGCATTGTCAGCACATAACGGAGATGTATGACGCACTGCAGTAGGCAGTGTCCAACACATGAGGCAAGCAATGACAGTGGAATAACTCAAGCAGTGACTCGGGATGAGTCACGATGTCAGTGTTGGGGGCCTATTGGAAACAGACCCATTTTGGGGAAAAGGCACAATGGGGAGTTGAGACAGTTGGCAGAAAATCATGTGAGGCATGCATTCAAGAAGAAGGGAAAGAAATACAAATGGTAGAAAAGAAGAAGAAGAAAGCGTGCATGCAGAGGATAAAAGTGTGTGAGGCCAGCATGCAAGAAGACCTAAGTATATTAGGGTTTTGGTAAGAGAATGTGACGGTCGATGAGCCAAGAATAGGTATAAATAGACACCTAGAAGGTCTAAGGGGGTTGTTGTTGTTGTTTTGGGGGTTCGGTATCTTAGATGGTTGTATCAGTTACTCACATGAGATAGAGTAACAGGTCTATGACATAAGTATGATCTGATACCTTTGTTGTAAGTTTTTGAGATATGGGAGGGAAAAGGGACACAACCTTGAGGGTTAGATCGCAAGCTGGGGAGCCTAATGTGATCTAGTCAACCTCGTATAGGTGGGGAAGTATGATGGATGAATGTATGAATATATCTATAATGTGTGTGGCACCATGCATGATGGACCTATAATAAAAGATCCTTAGAGACAAATATTTGTGGACATATCAAGGAGGGGGTGAACCACGATAATGTATGTGTTGTGTGGAATTATTGTTGGTTGTATCTTTATTATTAATTGTTAAATTCTTATATTAATGCTTGATGGATAGTTATATATATTTATTTACATGCATGCATAAGGAACAACAAGATAACTAAGATCGATGTCTGACAAACTATTGTTAATAAGATGAGTAGAATCCACAGTGCGCACTAACAGATCCCCATTCAATCCTGGACTACAAGCGCTTGAGTATTGCAGTCACCCATTAAGACTATCTTGGGTGAGACTGCGTGCACTCCGTGTACTGTGTTTCCTTCTAGTTCACCAGGAGGGCCAATAGTTTTAAAGGCTTTGTTGGAACCACGAACAGACATGAACCCTGGGTCACTCAAGATAAAGATATGAACTCAAACAGATAAATAGTAACCAACAACGTGAGTAATCATCAATAAATGTAAGAACATACCTTTCTTTTCTTATTGACGAATGTGGAAATGGACCCATGAGATCACTGTGAACAAGCTCCAAGGAAGAGGATTCTCTCCTTGCCTTCCCCTTTTCAAACTTCTCTTCAGGATGCTTTCCAAGAATGCATCCTTCGTGAAACCCTTCAGAAAAATGAATGTCTAGCAAGACTTTGACCATTCCTTACTTCGAAAGTCATTGCATGTACCTAAAGTTTAAATGACCAAATCTCTCATGCCATACTCTACTACTTTCATTATCATGTGTAAGTAGAAAACATGATTCATAGTCAGTAAACGTAGTGAACTTATACAACCGTGATTTGTGATCTACCTCACCAACTACAATAATGGAACTGTCATGCATTTCAAGTGCAGTAACTGAATCTGATGTAAATTCAACCCTTTTACATGTTTGAGTGATCTGATAAACTGAGAGAAAATTTATAGAAAGATTTGGAACATGTAAAACATTCTCAAAACTTCCATTAGGGAGTTCCACTCTTCCCTCTTCTGCAACTTCTATTGGAGTATCATCTCCCATGAGAATAGGAGGTCCAGAGAATGAACTCAAAGAAGTAAAAACTTCCTCTTTAGCTTCCATATGATGTGATGTTCTAGAATATATAATCCATGAATTAGATGAGGAATTAATTGCAACTAGAGCATGACGATTACCTTTCTTAGGTGCATGGTATTCTTCCATCTTCTTCTTGGCTCCTTTGGGAATGAAGTCTCCAAGGTTATTCTTTTGAAGTACGTTTTTCATAAGATCAACATTCTTCTTCATGCATGTGGATTCTTCATGATTCGGTTTATGTCAATATGTGCATTGATTTCCCTTCTTCTTCTTCCCTTTGGAATTTGAAGAATCTTTGGAACCTGAAGAATCCTTGAAGGGTTTGGAATATCCCTCCTTCTTTGACTCTGGATGTAATAACTCCTTTCGTTTTTTCTTCATTTTTTTATTAGATAACCCTTTTCCATCATGCATGGTGAGTGCATGTGCTTTGGGATATTTTATGAGGCCCATATGTATGAGTTTTTTCTGATCTTGTGTGAGAGACTCAATGAATTGATACATCATAGGCATTTTCCAATTTGCTCCCAAAAGACATGCCTAAATGGAAATTTGAGACATATATAGTGTATTATGATCCTAGCTTGGCCAAGATTGTTAGAATAAGTTGGTTCTCTTGTGTATACCTGTCAATACCACATTCACCCAATCTCAATATCAAAGACTTAAATTTAGTAAATAAATCATGTCTATTACCAAAAATTTTAGGGTCTAAGGTATTCAACTCTACCTCAAGCATATGACCTCGCGTCTCATCCTGCTTTCCAAAGATTCCTTCCAAGGTGATCCAGATCTCATTTGGAGTCTTTCATGTGGCAACATGAAACCATAGATAAATGGATAATAACTCAAGAAGTAGTCATGTGGCCTCATCCTTACAATTCGCCCATTTGGTCTTCTCAAGTGCTAACGTAGGTTATGTTTATGTTGCCATCATCAAATTATATAGTCCTTTTCTTTTGAGTTGGAATTCGGCCTTTGGATTCCATTAAAAATAGTTGTATGGTGTCATTATTATAACCAGACTTGATTGAATAAGTTGCATCGCCTCCATCCCTACTATTGATTCTAAAAGTATCCTGAAAACCCAAATCGTGGATTCTGAGATATGATAGACAGTTCTATGGAAACTATAGATATGATAAAACAGTTATATCTCCTAAACTATGATGTAGGTTTTGGAGATTTTTGGTGAGAATGAGAATCCCTATGTTATACCTCTCTGGTCAAAATTTCATCCCGGCCCCAATCATGGATTTTCATATATGACTATTTTATTGTAGAAAACCAATTTTTTGGAGGGTAGCTGAATCGTCGCACCTTAAAGAAGGATACAGTGTGATGATGTTGAATCGTCTCACCCTAGAGAAGGATAAAGTGTGATTATTGTGAAAAACTAAATCATCGCACCCCAGTTACAGTTCGACGACGTTGCACCCTAAACTGTGTATAGGCTGCGACGATTCCCCTCGATCGTCGCACCCTTTGATAGGAATAGGTTGCGACGATTTCAATCGTCACACTCTTCGATAGAGATAGGATACGACGATGGCGTAAACTAGGTTTAATCAATCATATTTCTCTCTTTATTGTCTTTTCTGGGTTGCTCCAAGCAACTCGACTATGATACCATGTCAGTTTTTCATTGAAACCTGCATAGGAGACCTAGCTAAAGCATACATAAACAAAGCTTATCAAGAAAAGGAAGAGAGATACAATATGAAAAATGAGAATCAATGTATATTATGATCTATCCAATGAGTGAGTGATATTCACTCATATAGGAAATGACATCCTATAATATGAATGCAGTCATAATAGTGATGGTCTAAGATTAGAAAGTATAAAATATAACTAGTCAGTTAACTCCCACTGAACTAGTGTGCTGAAAATAGAAATTTCTCCAACAGAAACCGGGCCTATGCAAATCTGGACTGGTACTTCTGGTACCAATTTTGGTTTCCTAGTTTTTTGGTTTTCTGGTACCATTGAAAACTAGGGTTTCACTTTCCAGGATTTTTGTCCACTAAAAAGGTGTGCTCAAACTTCCAATGAGTTTTCTAGGCTAGGGTGCACTTCCCTAGGTGATTTTTAGGATGAAATTCTTCTCCAAAAAAAATCCCTAATTTTCTTGTATGGCAACAGTGAAGTTTTTGCTTATCTAGTGAAAGGTGATCTCTTCATCTTAGCTCTGATACCATGTTAATTTTATAGCATCTATTAAGTTTATTTTCAATTTACTAGATAACAATAGCATAGGTAGGATCAATGAGAGAAACACAATCACAATATATACAACATTTATCCTAGGAAACCCTCATGGGGGAGAAAACCCAGCAAAAAAATCATTAATATAGATTGCTAATACAATGCCAAGATAAAAGACCAAATGCTAGAGAATAACCAAGACTGAGCAATGTGCCTCTCTCTTCCTTCTTCTCCCAACTACAGCTATCTCCAAAATTGCGCACTTGTTGAGTGACTTGAGTGAGTGAGTGAATGAGGTGCTAGCCTCTCTTATTTATACTATTTGGCAGGCGTTAGGGAGGTGTCTCTTCATCAAGCAGGGCCGCATTATTCTCTTAGTGGATAAAACCACTTTAATTAGGCCTAGGGGCTGACTTCTTAATTATCATCATATAATTAGAGTTTGACCAATCCACAAAAGGGGATTTGGTCATTTACAAATCCTAACATGATCAATCCACAAAAGGGGATTGATATAATTAATAATAACTCAATAATAAGTAGAATACTCTTTGCAGTTACAATATTTCAACATATGGGAGATGGTAAGTCATCATCACCATGAGGTATGTTAGTCCATCTTTCATGCAAAGTGTTGTGCTTGATTTGTTGGGCATGTAGATGAGGGTCTTTAGTTGAAGTTGGATAATGGATCATTGGCTTGGTAAATTGTGTTAGTTTCCTTGTTTCACCTTGGTGGTCATCTTTTATGCCCTAGTCTCATGTTTTCATCGCCAAGGGAAAATGGGAAAAATGGAAAATGTTACCCCAATGTGTCAGTTTCTGTGTTTCACCTTGGTAGTCAGCTTCTATGCCCTAGTCTTGTGTTGTTTCACTGCTGGGGGGGCTCACAAGGGTAACATGTTTTCCCCACCATACTTACCACTTTCCATCTTGGAGCCTTTCATAGTGTACCAAACTTTGGTAATGGGTCATGGTCCATTATATCATGAGAAGAAGGGGTTGAAGACTCGGAGTTTGATGAAACTACTCTATACATGTATGTTATTTCTAAATGATAAAGGCCACCATAAAATCCTCAGGACAACTTGAGCTCTAACCCATCTAATGGTAATCACCCTTGTCTAGATGTGAATGAATGCACCAAATTATAAAGGACAATAGCCCAGTAAAAGAATGAAGGAATGAAACTTGAAACATTTTAAAGGCGACTTGCAAATGATAATTGGGTATCAAAAGGAAAATTAAGGGGTTCAAAATGAAAAAAGTATCAAGGAAAGGGTATCTCAAGAAAGCAAGTGCTCCCTCTACAAAGTTGCTCATAGAAAGGGATTCGGTGAAACCATAAACCATGAAGTAAGCCCTAAAACCATATCACTATCGGACTTACTCTTTAATGGTTTCTTTCTTTCATGCTTCCCTTGGGACCTATCCCTCTACCTGGGTATTTTATTTCTTGTCTAGGTTGGCACACCTAATAGGGTTGGATGAAGGCCCTCCCATACTTAGACTTGCCAACTCACATGAGGTCTTGGGATGGTGTGATGATTGAAGGAGATATTTAGGTGAATGTTTACATGGATTATATCTTAAATTACAACTTACTTTGCATTATTTAAGCACTAATATCTCTTATGAACCTTGGCCCACCTTGTCTTATACTTTTCTTTGTTTTGGATGGCCCTGACATGGTTCTTTGAGCGATGCCATAGGCTTGTAACCAGGATGTTGTTCCTTTATTGCAGGACCTTGGCACATGTGATGTAGATTAGTGAGTCATAATATGACTCACTACCCCTAGACATGAGCTCTCACATCCTTGGAACCTTGGATGATGGATACATGTGCTTGGTTTGAGAAGATTTAGTCATGATAGCACAGAGATGGGATACAATCCCACGGGCTAGGAAAATTAACCCAGACCATATTTATCCACTAGACCAGGTACTTTGCAGCAATAGACAGTCATATACCTTATAGATTTTGATGATTACAATTGGGTGAGACATCCTTCAGGAAACAGACCTGAGAGAGACCCCCTGAGTTGGGTGTGTGGTTCCTATCTGAGATAGAACTGCAACGTTGTGTTGGCCTCCTCCTTCCAGAGAGTTGAGATGATACTCCAAATGATTCTCATGTGTAACGTAGTGAGAAAGAAGATATGTTGAGTGGGACGTGCATGTGACTGAGCATAGGTGAATGTGTGAAAACCCATGAGTTGGGTACATCATTCTGAGACAAAAATGAAACGATGTATTAGCCTCCTCTGAGAAGAGAGTTGAGATGATGAACTCCATATGACCCTCATGTGTAACGCAGTGAGAAAGAATATCTGTTGAATTGGATGTGCATGTGGATGAGCACAGGTGAACGTGATCCTAGTGGTTGAGCACTAGTGAGTGTGGTTCTCCTGTGAGATGCAGTGATATAGAGAAACATTCATGTGGCTGAGATAAAATGGATGTGCCCCTACTGCCTAAGAACTAGTGGGTGTATAATATCCCTTTCTATATTTTTCAATAGTCATACTTACCTGTAACCCTAATTGTTATGTAAAGGGTACAAGTCGTCCCCACCTTAATGTAAAAGATAATTAATATGATAATTATTAATTATATTATAATTTATTGAGGTCCACCCTATTGTGCCAATAGACACTAATGTTGACAGGTTCAGTCTAATATAAGTAAAAGTAAATTCCCCATTGAGGAATCATATCATTAAGTGTGAGTTTGGAAATTTTAGCAAGTACTTCTTCTTGGGAAAAGTGTGGACCTCTCTTGGGTACTAGTATTCTAGGGTTTGTGAGCACCCTTTTGTGTGCTAGGTTTTTATGGTGGTGGAGGTATTTCTCTTGAATAATATAGCAAAGTATTGGTTGGTTTTTCTTCCCTTGTTGAGAAGGGTTTCCCAGGATACTTCTTGTGTACTTGTGCATGGTGTTTCTTCTTGTGATCTTGGTTGTTGCAACAAAATGTTTATGGTTTAAGTGAAATGATAAAATGGAATGAAATTCATGATTAAGCCTTTCCTATTGAAAAATAAACATGGTATCAGATCATATGTCTCAAATAACCCATTGCACAAACAATTTTCATCCATCTTCTCTCTTCTGCAAAACTGTACGACCCTCCTAGGGTTTCCAGAAATTTTGTACGGCCTACCTTTATGAGAGGTTTTATAACTTAGAACTTGGAAGTTGGGGAAAAAAATATCATAGGAGTGTACAACCTCCTTCATCACACCTTCATCAATCTTCAGATTGCAATTCTAAGAATTTTGAATTTTTGGCCCTAAGGTTTCTAGGGTTTTGTAAATTTCTGCAGAAAATTCAGAATTAGGGTTTCTACAACTCTTTGAAGGAGGTATGCATATCACCAGTGTTATTCGATATTTCAAAGGATTATTTTTGGAAATAATAATTCCAACAAAACCTAAAATTGCTAGCCTAGCCTAGTCATTAGGTTTTCTAGCCTAGTTGACAAGGGTTTCTAAAGAATCCAAAATTATGATGAACAAAATCATGATGGAAGACAAGATTGATGGTTCAAGAAAACTCAGTTTCTAGAAGTCAATACCTCAAGGAGATGAAGACATCAACATCTCAACACTCTCAGGTATGGTCCCTACCAATGATAATACTTGGTTAATTGACAGTGGTGCATCTAGGCACATGACCGGTTCTAGAGATCACCTAACATTTTTTTTTGAGAAAGAGACACATCTACATATTGTCCTTGGATAAGATGCTAGATATAATGTGAAAGGGGTTGTAACTTCTACCTTCAAACTAGATTCAGATATGGAGCTTCAATTAAAAGAAGTACTATATGTACCTGGAATGAAGAGGAACCTTGTCTCCATTTCTACCTTGGAAGACAAAGGATACAAGTTTACCTTCTCAGAAGGAAGATTTATTGCATGGCACAAAGACTCGCATATAAATTCTTCCAAGGTAATTGGTTTCTAAGAAAACATCTTGTACAGATTAACCATCAGACCAGTCTGGGCCCTGCTACATGACAATGTCAGCTTAAGTGAGCTATGGCATAGAATACTTTCTCACATTCATTATAGAGCTCTCCCATCTCTAGGTAAAATGGTAGTAGGTGTTCCAGAGATATAGATTCATCATAAAGGTGTTTGCAAAGGTTGTTCTCTTGGAAAAAATGTTAAAGGATCCTTCTCAAGCAGTGAAAATAGATCCAAGGAAATCTTGGAATTGATACATTTAGATGTGTGTGGGAAGATGATTGTTGCATATATGAATGGGTACTTGTACTATGTACTCTTCATAGATTATCACTCTTGGAAAACTTGGATTTACTTCCTGAAGAACAAGGATGGAGTCCTTGCAAAATTTCAAGAATCCAAAGCTTAGGTTGAGAACCTGACTAGAAGAAAGATCAAGGTACTAAGATCAGATAATGGAGGAGAATACACCTCCAAATATTTCAACAACTTCTTTATTGAAGTAGGGATCAAGAGGGAGTACATAGTTCCTTACAACCCTCAAAAAAATGGGGTTGCAGAGAGGAAAAATAGAACTATCATCGAGGCAACCAAAGAAATGATACATGATCATATTCTACCTATGACTCTATGGGAAGAAGCATGCACGACAATAGTGTATGTTCAAAATAGAAGTTCTCATCAGATCTTGAAGAACATTACTCCAGAAGAAGCCTTCACCAGAGTGAAGCCTGATATTGGACACTTCAGAATATTTGGGTGTCCAGTATATTTCCATTTACCCAAAGAGAAGAGATCCAAGATAGAACCTTTAGGGAGAAAGGGCACATTTGTAAGATACAGTGAATCCTCGAAGGCATATCGGATCTACATTCCTGGTCAAAGATAGATTGAAATAAGCAAAGATGTTACTTTTGAAGAATATGTATCCTTCCAAAGATCCATAGAATATCATATGGAAATTGATAGTGAGACAATACCTTCTCCCCCTTCAATAGTTCATAGGGAGACAAACATCATTCCAGTTGATCCAGTTGCTCTAGTCAATCCAGTTGTTCCAATTGATCTAGTTTCTCCAATTGACATGCCCAGAGATGTTACAGTTGGACATAAAAGGCCTGCTTGGGCCCAACAAACTCTATAGGAAGTAGAGGGACATAAATCCCCTCAAGGAACAACTAGAGAGAGAAAGAGAACAAAGATATTCTCAAGATATATTTCATCCATGGCCCACATCATTGACTCAGAGCCATATTTTCATGGAGAAGCTTCATGTGAAAAAGTATGGAAAGATGCCATGATAGAAGAATATCAGTCTATATTGAAAAATTATGTATGGGATATTGTTCCAAGACCAGAGGGAAATTCTGTAGTGACTTCCAAATGGATTTATAAAATCAAGCATGTAGTTGATGGAAGCATCGAGAAATACAAAGAGATATTTGTATCCATAGGGTTCTCGCAAGTAGAGGGAGTTGACTATGACGAGACTTGTGCTCCAGTAGCCTGATACACTTCAATTTGTTCTATCATTGCACTAGTTTCTTACATGGGTTGGAAGCTACATCATATGGATGTAAAGACAACCTTTCTCAATGGTGAAATTGAGGAAGAAGTTTATATCAAGAATCCAGAAGGATTCGTTATACACAATGAAATATCTCATGTGTGCAGGTTGAAGAAATCCCTATATGGACTAAATCAAGAACCACATGCTTGGTACGAGAAAATGGATGGATTTCTGATGAGTTTGGGTTTCAGGAAAATTATTATTGATCCAAACCTATAGTATCACATTGATGGAAATGAGTGCTTGATCTTGGTCCTATATGTGGATGACCTTTTCCTCACCTATTCAGAGAGACTCATTGTTAAATGCAAGCAAGCATTGACTACTAAATTTGAAATGAAGGACTTAGGCTTGATGCATTACTTCTTGGGACTAGAAGTATGGCAGAGGACAAATGAGATTTTCCTGAGTCAAGGAAAATATATTGTGGAGATATTGAAAAAGTTTGGTATGAAAAAATGAAAATCTATGCCTACACCAATGGTGATGGATTTGAAGAAGATAAGTGATACTGATTTAGAAGAGATTGATCCACACTTGTACAAACAGTTGATTCGATCATTGGTGTATTTGGTTAACACCAAACCGGATATATGTTATGCAGTGAATGTGCTTAGACAGTTTATGAGCCAACCGAGACAGATTCATTGGATAACATCAAAACATGTATTGAAATGCCTATGAGGAACAATTGGTTATGGCCTGAGATATGCCTCCAGTGTAGACTTGAGCCTATAGGGATATGCCAATGTAGATTGGGCAGGGAACGCAATAGAAAAGAAAATCACCTTCGTTTGTTGCTTCACTTTGGGGTCTGCCATGGTTTCCTGGTGTAGCAAAAAATAGAGTTTTGTGGCATTGAGTATTGTAGAGGTAGATTACATTGCATTGAGTGTAGCAGTCTATGAAGCAGTGTGGCTTCGAAAACTTATGACTGATTTATTCGATCATGAGATGGATCCTACTACTACTCATTGTGATAACCATAGTTGTGTGAAGCTCTCTGAGAACCATGTGTTTCATGACAGATCGAAACAAATCGAGATAAAATATCACTATATTAGAGACATGGTGCAGAGGAAGACATTACATGTGCAATATCTTCCTACCCATGAGTAGATCACAGATATCTTCACCAAACTGCTTGGCAAGACGAAGTTCGAGTATTTTCATGAGAGACTTGGCCTGGTGGAGAATGCCTCCCTAGCTTAGAGGGAGTGTTGATGATTACAATTGCGTGAGACATCCTCTAGGACACAAACCTAAGAGAGAGCCCCTGATTTGGGTGTGTGGTTCCTATCTGAGACAGAACTGGAACGTTGTGCTGGCCTCCTCCTTGCAGAGAGTTGATATGATAGTTTATATGATTCTCCTATGTAACGCAATGAGAAAGAAGATTTGTTGAGTGGGACGTGCATGTGGCTGAGCATAGGTGCACGTGTGAAAACCCATGAGATGGGTGCATCATTCTGAGATAAAAATGAAATGATGTATTAGCCTCCTCTAAGCAGAGAGTTTTGATGATGAACTCTAGATGACCCTCACATGTAACATAGTGAGAAAGAAGATATGTTGATTTGGACGTGCTTGTGGATGAGCACACGTGAACGTGGTCCTAGTGATTGAGCACTAGTGAGTGTGGTTCTCCTATGAGACATAGTGAGATAGAGAGACATCCTTGTGGATGAGCACAGATAGATGTGCCCCTAGTGGTTGATCACTAGTGGGTCTATAAGATCCCTTGCTATATTTTCCAAGAGTGAGACTTACATGTAACCCTAATTGTTATGTAAAGGGTACAGGTCGACCCCACCTTAATGTAAAAGATAATTAGTATGATAATTATTAATTATATTATAAGTTATTGAGGTCGGACTTGTTGTGCCAATAGACACTATTGTTGACAGGTTCAGTCTAATATAAGTAAATGTAAATTCTACATTGAGGAATCATATCATTAAGTGTGAGTTTGGAAATTTAATCAAGTACTTCTTCTTGGGAAAAGTGCACACCTCTCTTGGGCGCTAGTCTTCTAGGGTTTGTGAGAACCCTTTTGTGTGCTAGGTTTTTATGGTGGTGGAGGTCTCTCTCTTGAAGAATATAGAAAAGGATTGGTTGGGTTTTCTTCCCTTGTTGAGAAGGGTTTCCAAGGATACTTCTTGTGTACTTGTGCATGGTGTTTCTTCTTGTGATCTTGGTTTCTACAACAAATTGTTTATGGTTTAAGTAAAATGCTAAAATGGAATGAAATTCATGCTTAAGCCTTGCCTATTGAAAAATCAATAGTAGATAAGATATGAAACTCCCTCCATCCTGGAAGCAACACCTTGGTCCTAGACGTTGGCCCAATATTGATGATGACAACATCTTCTAGGGTTTGATGGAGCTAGGGTTTGGTGGATGCCTGGGGTCCTGGTGATGATTAGCATGAACTTGGGTTAGGAGAGATGTCACTTTCTCCCACTTCACACTTTATTGGTTCCACGTGGGATTTGGGGCCTTTTCCTTTCCTACGAAGGCTTGATGTCTCACACATGTGGCTATTATTGATGTATATTTTTCATTTTATCATTTGTAATGGATAAATGAGGATTCAACCCCACTTAAATTGAATACTATGTTATGTTTGTGCACAATTTATACTATTCTAGCCTCCTATAAGAAGGCTAGCAGTAGCCTTTTCTCTATCATTATCATTCCTCACCATTTGTGGGGTAACACTTCTAGCACTTTCGTTATTTTAGCCTTCTTTCTCTTTCTCTCTCATGCGCTATTCTTGAAAAGGGTATCTTGTGGATTATTTTTTTATTTTGGATGGATATTTATGCAATTAGGGTTTTATACTCTTGGTTTCTTGGATCAAGTAAGTAATTTTCTACAATTCTATGGTATTTTGTTGAAGTAAATGGTGAAATTTCTATTTTGTTGAAAGAATTCTTGTTTTGTTGAAACCCTAAGGAGGGAACATAAGTGCTTCTTCCTTTCACAAAGTTTTATTTGTCTAAATTGGTGAAATGTCCTTGATAGGGTCAGAAGACTAAAGCCCTAAGTGCCATCACTTTATGATTTTAGTCCTAGACTATTGATCTTTGATTTAGTGGAAGCTACAAGAAAGGAAAACAACATCTAGGGCCCAAACATGCTTGCACCCTAGATACCCTTTTCTTCAAAGTCTAAAGCCTAATTCCCAAATGTGCTTGCACCTTAGGGTTTGAATTTATCTCTTTGGTTTAAATTAAATTAATATTCAAGTTTGGATGCATTTGAGACTCCATAATCCCTATAATGATGAACAACATTGATCTAGAAGTAAATCTTGTGGTGAAAGTAGTTGTTAAAATCTTTTTCTAAATCTATCAAGTGTTCTACTTACTTTACTAACTCTAACCCTGGAAAACTTACAATATGTATTGATGTTGTTAAAAAAGTTTTCTACAGCCACTGAAAATTGTCTTAATTTGTTGCATACACCTAATTATAAGTGGCTTAAATTGTTCAGAAACCATCTCTAGAAATTGGATAATATTCTATTGGTTAAATTCTTACTTTTCATAGTCAATTATGGTGTTTCTGAGCAATAATTCTTGTTGTTGTTGCAAGTCATTTTATGTTGGTATAAAGTTTTTCACTACTAAAATTTTCAACATCCATATCAATACAACGTGTCTAGTGTCTAAAAATGTCATTGTTGCATACTTTAGCTTGGTAATTGGTATACATATGTTGCAAATTGTTTCTTGTTTCGGGAAGGTGAAACAATCATCCTACAACCTCTCTTTCCTTCCTAGACCTAGACCAACTAACAGGTGATCAAGCTAGGGTGTGGTAGGCTTGGCTACTAAACTTGTTATTCAATCCCTTGAGTTCGTTAGTGAATCCTCCCTTATGGTGGACCTCCTCCATCACTAAAACGAGGGAAGATACTACTTAGGTGACAGTGGTAGTTTTTTCCATTGTAGCGCAAGATTTCGGGATCTTGTGGTGGGATTTGCACAAGTACAAATCATGCGATAACAATGCTTAGGATTAAACCTCAAAGAAAATAATGCTAGATTTTGTACCCTCATAATCCCTAGTGTTGTTTCCTTAGCATATATATTGAAAATATAAGTGAACTAGGTCAACCCTAAGACTTATCCCCTCATAAATCCTAGTTATTGAACTATAAAAGACAAACCCTAGCGGGATAAACAATCTTAATCCTTCCTAGGGTTTCTAGCAAAATGAACCTAGCATACAAGGTAACATGCAACAATTAACCATTTAATAGATAATCCACCATAATATACCATGAAAGAGAACTTAAAGTTGAAGGAGCATACTTACTAAACCAAGTCTCTATGCATGAGGAAATCCTAGATTAATATCATCCACCAAAACAAGAGAAATTGTCCACAAGAATATCCTTCCAAAAGTGTGCACAAGTACTCCATAGAGAAAAAGTGAGAAAAGAAAAAAAGTAGTGATGTTTCTCACAAGTGGTGAGTTATGTTTCAACAAATGAAGCACTAGCCTCTTTATCTGAGGCAATCCTAGTGCTTTGTCCCAAAATTAGCCCTAAAATCATAACAAATCCTTGATACAACAGAGATAGGTCTAATTCGACCCATCAAATATAATTTTTTAGGTCCTAAAGGTTGTCACTAATAGGTCTGATTTCAGGATTGTTTCAAGGCTTCCTTCAGGTAAGATTTCAAGCTCATTTAATGCCATTGTTGCAAGGTTAAATAAAGAAACTTTTATTGTCCCAAATTGGTTTTTCCAACAATCATTAAATTAGGGAATAACCTCCACATATTTAACACTTAAATGTTGAGAATTAAAGCAAGCAAACCACAGAAATTTAACACCATATGTTTGGTCAACATGACCTTGAAAAAACCCCCAAGGGGAAAACCAGTGAATAGGAAATTTATTATGGAGATTTAACGGAAATATTACATTAGATAATTTGAACATTAAATGACAGAATGATACAACCAACTTGTCTCAATTTAGCATCCTCTTCTTCGTTGAAATTTGAGCCAACAATTTTCCTAGGAATCTGTGCCCTCTGCCTCATCTTTCAGCATTGTACTTTCCTGCAAAACATGTTGTTCTTTGACTTGGAATCCGCACCCTCAGTTTGCAAGATACCAGATATATAAAATATGCAGAACAGAAACAAAATGCTAGAAATGGCAGAATAA
>ML785896.1:398882-428356 GCA_009831015.1 Picea engelmannii | reverse complement strand
TTCCGCTTCTAGAAGGATCTTCCTCTAGATGCTTCTTTTTAGTATAAATAGGAGTCGAGGGTATGAGAACCCTAGCTTGGATATTATTGTAATAGAGCACTGCTCGACTGGAGGTTTCCCCCTCGAAGAGGCCTGTGAACATTACTATCTGATTCAAAGTGCTATTTCTGTTGCTATTTCGCATATCATTTCTATGTATTGTGAAGATTATGCTGGATATTTTACTGTTATTCTGTCATTTCTAGCATTTCGTTTCTGTTCTGCATATTTTATATATCTGGTATCTTGCAGAGGAAGAGTTCTTTCATGCACAGAGCCCTGCAAGTATCACAGAGACTAAAAGGAGACCCTTTGGAGGGTTTGAGTTCGAGAAGCTCAGGAGGAAAAACGTCTTCAAGAACGCAGACAGAAGCTGTGAGTAGAGGCTTCGTAGCAAGGAGCAGAAAGAAAAGGTTGAGGCCTTTTGAAGCATTTGAAATCTTCCAAAGTGAAGGAAGAAGCGTAAGTTCAAGGGAGGAGCTGCAGTTTCCATCGATTCAGGCGCTGGAAAAAGATCTGGACCATTGTATTTTCACGTCCAAGTGCAGGCAGGAAAGCGTAGCGCAGGAGGAAGAGATCTGGACCATCATATCTCGCACAGATAGTCGATAGCCATCAGATCTGTGAAATGTTGCATGATATTTAACTCTCGTATGCACAGAGGAGAAGACTCGTCAAAGTCCCAAAACGGTGAAAGCATCAGGACCATCCATCTGTGGAGGACGTGTGTCACGAGATCCTCGTATCTTGGGGATTCGGGCATCGAAGAGAGAAATGGAGAAGTCTTTTGACTTCTGTTGGCAGCCATTTCACATTTTTATACTGTCCTTATAAGCTGCCTACACCATAGTTTTGCAAACTTTGATTTTCGTCGCAACCTTCGAATAAAAACGACGCTATTATTTCATAATTTTGCACACTTGTCTTTGTTCTTGTTTTCATGACTGCAAGCGTGAAAACTTGGTTTTCGAAGTCACATTAAAATCGCCACTAGATTTTTGTGATCATTCTTGTCGATATGCCCATTGCGTTTCCAATTTATTTATCGTTATACAAGACTCTAAGATCCTTATTCATTTGGCATTCTTATTTTTTAATATGACTTCGTTTTACAAGACTGTGATGATACTCTTTTGATCGAGTTTGTGATGCATTGGTGATTTGATTTATATGTTCTTTCATCGATTACCTTGACACATTGGTTTTACGAAAACACATTGGTGTTATGGTTAGACCCTTGGTATAAATATTTTCACACAACACATGTTTCATATGATCGAACCCTTGGTGTGATTTCGAATTATTGCTTTGGTTTTAAAACTATGCTAATATTATTGCTTACGCAAATGTTTGTTCGATTTACCATAAGGTTTCGTTGATTGAATGGCATGGTTTTTAACATATGAATAGTGGTTTGAACATTATGAGCGTCGGCAGTTGTACTATGGGATATGATTGTTATGCATGGGTCGAACTAGCTCCACCACCTTCACACGTTCTGTCATTAATGTTTTCCCCCTATCCCGGGTCACCTCTGGTGTTTTTGGGTAAGCCTGTGAGCATTCTTCCCCTGCATATACTATGTTCGAACCCTATCCCCTTCACCTTTCTCACCATGTGCTCCTGTCTATGGCACTGGTGGTGCGCATAGAGCCGAATGGTAACCAAGCTCTGTTGTTATTCGATAATGCTCGAAAGGATTTAGAAAATAGTGGTTGGCTCGTGTTTATATAGAGGTTCGAGGGTTTTAACCTTTCGGTTGCCCAACAATTCACCCTCACCTTTGACGGGTACATGGCTAAAGTAGGTGACATACAACTTGATCTCAATGAAGAATTCATAAGCTCTTCTACAGGACTGGCAGCTACAGGCCAACGATGGTTTAAAAACTCCAAAGTTGATGAGGTGTCGTGGCCATTACTATTCGTATCAAGGAAGGTTGTCTCCTGTGATAAAGGTATGCCTATTTCCACCCTCAAACCCAGGTGGCATGATCTTTTGGTAATTGTGAAACAATTTGTGACCTGTGAAGGACGGTATGGCTTGGTTTTTCTGTATCACCTCCGGTTATTGATGAATTTCATGGGCTATCCTTTGAACATGCCACGTTTATTCTTGCGTAGTCTTTAAAAGATGTCTAAGAGATTCAAATGCGAGAAGGCTGATAGCAGCTTGTTTCATCACGGCTTGATTAGACTCATCATCTTCCACCATTTAAACCTTCATGGCGATAATTGGCAAGCCTTTCTATCTCGAAATGGCTTTGCTAATCCAGAGTCTGTCCAAATCAACAAGGATGTGGTCAGTGAGACTATGGTCGGGCCACCCGTGCCATTTCATATCCTTCTACCCCCTCCCAAACCCTCAGTTTGCCCTGACATCGACCTACCTGACATCATAACCAACCCGTGTACGAAAGACCAAACTGAGGCTGTCAAGAAGCCTATGAGTAAGAAAGTCAAGGATAATCCTATTGTCGACAGCAGGGGTAAGAAAAATGTTCGATTGGTATCGAGACTTGCCCGGAATAAACCTAAGCCAAACATCGACCAAAAGCCCATAGTTCTGAGCGAGGACTCGGACTCCAATATCAAGCGTTTCCTAGCAGGCAAGTACCCTTATTCCCATGGCCTATGCTTCGAGCAACCCTATGACTATGTCTCTAATTTACCCCCTTGCCTCAAAAACAATCCTAACTACCCAGGAATCAAGCTGCATAATGAAACCCCTGATGATTTAAACAAACCCTCACCTGTGATATCAAAGACCGAGCAAACATCATGTACCCAATGTAACGCTTGGCTAGAGCGTTATTATGCCGACGTTCCCCTGCTGCAATCAAAGATCAAAGCATTAGGAGAACAGGTGACGGTGCTCGCGAATGAGAACCACAGGTTACAAGCCAGTGAAAAGAAACAAAAAACCACCAGTTCGATTGTCTTCAGGAATGTCGAAGCGGCAACACCTTCGTCAATTCCAAGTTGTCCTAATCGAAGCCGTTTCTTATTGTCCAGGTATGAATTTCAATATGAATTTTGCTTTGTCAGTTTGTTTGAATTAATATAATGGATTGGGTTTTGTTTTCAAATTAGCTCTGTTCATTTTAATACATTTGAAATGATTATGTTTCCTATACAGTAGATTCATTTTACTAAACTCAAATGAAGCTATGATTTGGTTATGCGATTTTGTCGTGCCCAACTTAGTATAGGCAATTGATTGGTTTTTTATTCGGTTTGGTTTGTTTTTGAATCAATTATGTTCGTCTGATTTAGGATATTCGATTTGGTTCGATTGGTTTCGTTTGTTCCTAATAAACTCAAAACAACCCTGTTGACTTCGATTTACCATGAACGACTCTGTTTTGTATTGAATCAACATTCTCGTTTGAATTACATTCGACCTGTGAAAAAGATCTATTCGCTAAAATCGTGGAGCTGTGTTGATTCATAATGATCGTGTCGAACCTAAACTGCTTCGATTCATTCTTGTTTGATTTGATTTGCAAATGATTGCTACATGCCACGATTAGCATGATCATTTGTATGTGTTTAATATAGTTCTATTAATTTGTAAAAACGATTTTGTTGATTTCGTTTGGACTCGACAATGATTTTGTTGATGGCTGAAGCAACATAAACTATTTGTGTCGATTGGAATTGGTTCATGAAAATCATTTCATTATTGTTGAATTATCTAATGTGGTTCTGTTTACCCCAAATTGGTGATAACAAATGGAACAGAGTGCATGCATCTCTGTTATCATTCGGTTGACCACGATTTCGTTTGCTCTCAAATTAGCATAACAGTTTTGATTCAAATGATTCATTTGGTTTCCAATTAACAATTAAATGCTTGTTCAATAGTTTGAATTTAATCCTTTAAGATTTGAATTGATTTTCAAACGATTATGTGTTCAATTTAGACCAGCTACAGAATCGCAAGATTCTGTAGCTAGTCTTAAAAATTAGATTTTTGACAATTTTATCAATAAAATATCCTCTAAACTTGTCTATTTTTTCCTTCTTTTAGGTGCATACGAATTACAATGATCAATTGGGCATGCTATGGCAGTTTAGGAGATACTTTGGATATGGTTTTGTTTTAGGTTGTTAGCTTGAGTCAGAAATAGAGATTTGGGATATTTAGCCAGATTTGTGTAAATTGTTTTGATAATTCCCACAAGGATGTTTTACCCTGTGGGAAGTCTTTAAATACTTGTCAATTTTTTGTAATAAACCATGATCATTGTGGGGAGAACCAGGCTATGGATTTATGATTCAGACTGAGATGAAAGTTGATGTCTTGTAACAGCTTTCGCTTTCAATATATCAAACTTTTGTTTCAAGTTTTTTGCATATCAGTTTACAATTAATTATCGACTACTTTAGCTATCATAATTCTTTGCATGTTGATGTGATTTAATTTATATGTTGTCCATGTATGATCTCTCTTATTTAAAAATACAGCAATTAGTCTGCTTCAGTTTAATGAATTAAAGGTTTACCTTTTTCGTTAAATGAATCACTTTGTACAAGTCTTTGCACACAGATTTATCTAGCTGCGACGATTTGTAAATTATAAGATTGTTGTAAATTTTTATGTCTTGTTTGTCCTGTTATTTATATTTCAAGAGCACAACAGATTTTCATTTACGAGAAGCTCGTGGAGAATCTGGTGCAGGTTTCCTCCCACCAAACAGTTGAATCGACCATCATACACAGGACAAAACTGAAGCGTTACTTCAGGTCAGTTTGCTATTTGTCATTTAATAGTTAGCTTATTAGTGTTATTTAAGTAGTTTAGATAAATATATTAGTTTAGATTCATAGTTAGAGTTATTATTTTAGTTGCTTAGCTTAGATAGTTTTTGTTCTATTTCTTTTTCATAAAATTATAAAAATCAAAAAACAATAGTTATGCTGTCTTAGGACAGTTTACAAATGATTTTTACAGGTTTTAATTTAAATCTGTAATTTGTAAATATTGTATATTTGTAAATTGAAGTTGATTCTGTTGATAATCAAACGTTTATTTTATAGGATTATAGTTGAATGATTTAGGTAATAGATCGTATATATCAATAGTTCATATTTGTTTTGTTTTAATTGTTATTTTTATTTAGATTAGTTCATTTGGAGTAGTTTTCTTTTGTTTTTATAGGACTTAGATCGGCCAACGGAGCCGCTAAACCTGTCAGGGTGGGTTATCCCAAATGGCTCGGGTTATTTAGACAACCTCGGACCGGATCCACTCTTCCAGTTGGCGAGCGTTCAATTTCGACCGTCAACAAATGGCGCTAGAAGGAGGGCCTGAAATTTATTAATGGCACGAGGCAGTCGCAAGACTCCTCCACCACCTAATCGCTCACCTATAGTGACAAGAAGTCATTTGAACGATAATATCCCCCCTCAAACAACAACCACATCAACCGACAATCCACAGATCACAGTTGAGCCAGCAACCCCAAACCCTACAGGTGGTGACATACAAGAGATTGTCCGCCAATCTCTCATAAGAACACATAGTGCCTTAGCTCGTTTGAGGCAACCAAATCGACCTTTGCACCAACCTTTAGATTTCTCTGATATCAGAGAGCAACTCGGAGGCGCTAATCTCACTGTGAACCCTACAGATCCAATCCTCACTCCTGCTGCAGAAGGATCTGGAATACCACCCTCACCACCTCCATCATCCCCTTCTTCTTCTAGAGAAGACTCTTCTGACGAAGGCAATTCACCTTCTCAGCCTTCCACACCCACTACGCCAATGGCCAACCAGAAAAATCCTGCTAGACCTTGGCTCGACCAGGATGTTGTAGTTGTACCTGGAGCTCAACATCCCTTACCTAAACATCCGGAGAAATGGCTTCCCAAGTTTGACCCTGACTCAAAGCAGATCGTTGAATATCACATCAAAAAGTTTATGTTAGCCATAAGACTCTACAATGTCAAGCATGAAGACGTAGTCTATAGGTTTCTCCCCTATACTTTCGAGGGCAATGCCTCTACATGGTACTTTTCCCAGCAACCCCATACCATCGTGTCTTGGGAAAAGTTTGAGTCCTGCTTTTTGGAAAAGTTCGGAGACGGTAAGCCTCCGGAAGTCCTAGTCATCGAGCTTTCCAACTTAAGAATGAAACCAAAAGAGAAAGTTAAAGACTTTAATCAAAGATTCTTAACACTTAAAAACCGAATCCCCGCGGATTCCATGCCGGCCAAGAATCTTATAATAGCTTACTATGCTAAAGCCTTGCATCAAAGTATAGCTATTTGGGTTAAACGATCTAAGAAAGCCACGTTTTTAGAAGCCTTCGAGGAGGCCAGCCAGATTGAAAAAGACATACTTAGTCTAAAATACACTGCTAGCAACGAAACAGAGACTAGTTCATCTTCCAAAAATAAGATCGAAATCCTCCCTAGACCTACTCAAAGTAAAACACAACCTGAAAACTCTGATTTAGAAAACTTAACTAAAGTCGTTCAAAAATTGTTGAATCAAGTTATAGATTTAAAAAGGATGACCGAAGAAGCTTCATTGAGCAAAAGGCCTTAGACGCCCCCGTTTCGGAAGCCTTTTCCCACCAACCGACCTAATCCAACCACCTAGGGCCTTAATCTAGAAAGTCTGCAATACGCCCTTCAAACGATTCTAGAAGCCCAGGATAACTTGTTGCCTCCTGAGATTCCTGAGGAGGTTGTTGAACAAGAGACAGTTCAAGAAGAGGAGTCTTCTCCAAATATTTTTGGACACTTCTCGGATAGCATCTTTCAAGCTAACTTCGAGACAGTTCATCCTTACAATACTAGGAGTAAGACAGCAAGCAAACCTTCTTCCGAGAACACTACGACTTTTCCCCCAAAGAAATCTAAACCAGCTGAAACTAAACAGAGTCATGTGAACCCCAACTTAGATTATGATGTAGTTGAAGATCTTAAAAAGTTAAGCACTAATATTTTTGTTTATGAGTTACTAAAATTTCCTTCTTTGTTATAAAAAATGTTACAGAATATCGCAGAGAATGGTAAAAATGGTAATTCAAACAAGGTTGTTCAGAACAAAGTTCCTCAGAAGACTTCCACTAAGAATAATCTTGATCCTCATGATAAAGGAAGCCTTCCTGTAAATAATGTAAATAATGTAGATAAAATAGCTTTGGAAACAGCGAGTAAAAACCCACAAACTACCACCCTTAGCACTCGCAGAAATGTACCTCCATTTTTGTTAACTTTCAAAATCTTTAATAGAAACGTGCACAATTGTATGGTAGACTCAGGAGCATCATCCAATGTGATACCATGGTCTGTGTGTCAGAATATTAATGTCGAAGTTGAACCATCCACCTTAAAAATCATACAACTTGACCGAACCAATGTTAAAGTTATAGGCGAATTAAAGAATGTGCTTATAAGATTATCGTCTAACCCCAAAGTTCATCAAGTCATTGATATTATTGTTGTGGATATTCCAGAAGTGTATGGTCTGTTTTTAAGTAGGGACTGGTCGGAGCAGCTACACGAATATTTTGCAACAGATTGGTCTCACCTATGGCTTCCAGAGAACAGCAAGCCCAACAAGATCAAGGTAAATCGTGAATGCTACCTTAAGTTCACGGTCACAAATTTGAATGATCCCAATGAACCATTTACACCTTCTACTGATTCACCCGAAGTACAAGGGATGGATACCTTTTTCGGCAATTTCATGGACGAGACTTCAGCTATCACCAATCCAGAACAACAGTCCGAGATTGTAGCATATGTGCAGCCAACAGCTCCTACACAACGATCTCATGTACCCGATAAAAATCAAACTTGGTCTCTTTATTTTGACGGGTCAAAGTCCAAAGAAGGAGCTGGTGTAGGTTGCGTTATTATCAATCCGGCAGGTAACAAAACATTGATTGCATGTAGATTAGAATTTGAATGTACTAATAACACTGCAGAATATGAGGCTTTACTACAAGGTCTCAGAAAAGCTTTAGATATGAACATTCAAAACTTGACTGTCTTCGGCGATTCTGAAATAGTGGTTACACAGGTAAGAGATTCTATCCAGTGTGTTTCTCCGCATCTTAAACGCTACCAATTCGAGGTATGGAATTTAATGAATAAATTTTCTGCTTTCAATATAAATTATATTCCTATATTGAATAACTATGAAGCTGATCTATTAGCTAACGTAGCTTCCAAACTCTTTCCTGCAAAAGGCTTGTCCCCAGATGCATTCTCCATCGAACTGTTGTTCAGGCCATCCGTTCCCGACAACATCATGAACTGGAGAGTCTTCGACGACGATCAGCAGATTCTTAGCTTCCTGCATATGGAAGAAAATTTTCAAGGCGTGGTCATAGACGAACGCACTCACGAAAACAATTTGCACGATTTCACAGTAATACCAGATCCGAGAACTCCTGAATCTTCATCAGACATGGTAAATTTGATCCCTAAATCTGTAGTTAGATTAGAGAAATTTTATGATCTTCAAGATAAATTCAAAAAATCGGTCAACTGTAAAACCAATAGTTCCTCATTATCATATGAAAAAGTAAACTTAGGAAATAAGGACAATCTGCAGTGCACTAATCTAGGGGTAGGATTTTTTGAGCAAGAAAAAGTTGCATTTATTAAATTGTTCAAAGAATTTAAATATGTCTTTGCATGGACGTATGATGAACTTAAAAATTTCGACCCTAACATCATACAACATGTCATTCCTATGAAACCCCAAACCTCACCCTTCCAACAGAAATTGAGAAAAATGCACCCTAAGCTCGAACCGACCGTCAAAAAAGAATTAAATAAGATCCTAAATGCTAAGATTATTTTCCCTGTTAGGCACAATCAATGGGTTTCTAACCTTGTCCCTGTCCGGAAGAAAAGTGGGGAAATCCGACTATGCGTCGATTTCTGAAACCTTAATAGAGCGTCTGATAAAGACAACTATCCTGTCCCACCCATGGAACAGATCCTTCAACAGGTATCTGGTTCTGAGAGGCTATCCTTACTGGATGGTTTCTCGGGGTACAACCAAGTCCTGATGTCTCTACCAAACCAACTTAAAACTACCTTCCGCACCCCATGGGGCACCTATGCTTACAGGAAAATGCCCTTTGGATTGATTAATGTCGGTGCCACTTTCCAGAGAGCGATGGACCACGATTTCGTTTGCTCTCAAATTAGCATAACAGTTTTGATTCAAATGATTTGTTTGGTTTCCAATTAACAATTAAATGCTTGTTCAATAGTTTGAATTTAATCCTTTAAGATTTGAATTGATTTTCAAACGATTCTGTGTTCAATTTAGACCAGCTACAAAATCGCAAGATTCTATAGCTAGTCTTAAAAAATAGATTTTTGACAATTTTATCAATAAAATATCCTCTAAACTTGTCTATTTTTGCCTTCTTTCAGGTGCATACGAATTACAATGATCAATTGGGCATGCTATTGCAGTTTAGGAGATACTTTGGATATGGTTTTGTTTTAGTTTGTTAGCTTGAGTAAGAAATAGAGATTTGGGATATTTTCCCAGATTTGTGTAAACTGTTTTGATAATTCCCACAAGGATGTTTTACCCTGTGGGAAGTCTTTAAATACTTGTCATTTTTTTGTAATAAACCATGATCACTGTGGGCAGAACCAGGCTATGGATTTATGATTCAGATTGAGATGAAAGTTGATGTCTTGTAACAGCTTTCGCTTTCAATATATCAAACTTTTGTTTCAAGTTTTCTGCATATCAGTTTGCAATTAATTATCGACTACTTTAGCTATCATAATTATTTGCATGTTGATCTGATTTAATTTATATGTTGTCCATGTCTGATCTCTCTTATTTAAAAATATAGCAATTAGTCTGCTTCATTTTAATGAATTATAGGTTTACCTTTTTCGTTAAATGAATCACTTTGTACAAGTCTTTGCACACAGATTTATCTAGCTGCGACGATTTGTAAATTATAAGATTGTTGTAAATTTTTATGTCTTGTTTGTCCTGTTATTATTATTTCAAGAGCACGGCAGCTTTCCGTTTACGAGAAGCTCGTGGAGAATCTGGTGCAGGTTTCCTCCCACCAAACAGTTGAATCGACCGTCATACACAGGACAAACCTGAAGCGTTACTTCAGGTCAGTTTGCTATTTGTCATTTAATAGTTAGCTTATTAGTGTTATTTAAGTAGTTTAGATAAATATATTAGTTTAGATTCATAGTTAGAGTTATTATTTTAGTTGCTTAGCTTAGATAGTTTTTGTTCTATTTCTTTTTCATAAAATTATAAAAATCAAAAAACAATAGTTATGATGTCTTAGGACAGTTTACAAATGATTTTTACAGGTTTTAATTTAAATCTGTAATTTGTAAATATTGTATATTTTTAAATTGAAGTTGATTTTGTTGATAATCAAACGTTTATTTTATAGGATTATAGTTGAATGATTTAGGTAATAGATCGTATATATCAGTAGTTCATATTTGTTTTGTTTTAATTGTTATTTTTATTTAGATTAGTTCATTTAGAGTAGTTTTCTTTTGTTTTTCTAGGACTTAGATCAGCCAACGGAGCTGCTAAACCCGTTAGGGTGGGTTATCCCAAATGGCTTGGGTTATTTAGACAACCCCGAACCGGATCCACTCTTCCAGTTGGCGAGCGTTCAATTTCGCCCATCAACAACTTCATGACTTGCGAAGTCCCGAAGTGATCGGGGAGCTACCGGGAGTTTGAAGGACCAGGGATCAGTGCAGCTAGGGTCGCGAAGTCCCAAAACACTGAGAACATCGAGACCGATCAACAGGAATACATGTGGCAGCGATCATGGCATTGGGAGAGTCCCGAAAAGGCCATTTCGACATTTTGGGTACCGAGGAATGCAAAGGGAAAGAATTCAGGATTCTTGACCCGCGAGATCCCAAAAGGATCTGAGTCATTGGATGTGGGAGGATCACAGCCATTGATCTCCCTTTGATTTGGTACTTTGGTATTTCGGATACTGGGAAGTCCAAGGAGCAAGGATCGGGCAACCTTGCATCACGGGATCGCGAAACATGAAATCCCGAAGGCGTTGAAGAGACATTGAGGAAGTTGGCATTTCGGCATATCGGGATTTGGGATTTCGGAATTCCTAAAGGTAAGGAGTCCATGATCTTGGGCTAGAAAACCCCGAAGTCATGAAAGCACGACGGATCCTTGGAGCAGAACAGTGAAGGCGGGGATTTTAGGTTTCGGCATATCGAGGATCCCGCAGACAGAGAACCGGGAAACTTCGCATCGGAAGTCCCAAAGTCACAAAACGTGACACATCCTTTGGAGGAGAAAGTGGCCAGGGATTCGGCATTTCTAGCATCAGCACTTCAGTCGTCCCGATGACTAGGAGTCGGGGCTCTTGGTGTTGAAAACCCCAAAGTAGGTTGCGGTCACAGGGAAGAGCAGTCACATGGACCGAGATATGGCCCAGGGGGCTAATCACCATTGAGCGTCATTTGGGCATTTTGGCATTTCGGTGATTGGGGGATCGAGGAGGCAGAGACTCTCAACAGTAGGGCTCACAGAGTCCCGAAACCCAAAATTACTTTTCGGGAAAAGACCGAAGGTCATATTCGGTAACCGTGGGAAGGTGAAGCGCGCGCCTGATGCATGTTCGCGTAGGCGGGGTTTCACAAGGACCTGTGGATCAAGTTCATGAGGCCTCAAGGAAGGCTGAAAGAACCATTTCATTTGTGTAGATCTGAAGGATAGAACGATCCTAAGACCGGGGGGTCGTGCAGAACCTGCTGAGGCAAGGGGTGTTGCGTCAGAAAGTCAGGTTACAAGGTAGCCTCTATACAGGATGGTGCAGTGCACCTCACTTTCCAACTCATGGCTAGAAATCTTGTAAGGAAGAACTACCCCACATAGATCACTGGGTTCATGGTGGACCTGGCAGGAAAATGTGTGGAGGGCATGCAGATGAACTGGGTGAACTACCTCGTCAATGAGATGGAGAAGGATTTTTGTGAAGCCCGGGATTTGGGATATGAATTCCACTACAATTGGTTGATCATTTTGATTGCATTTGTCACTTGGAAAATTCCTGAAGGAGCCACCTTCCCAGAGATCAAACCCTCGGAGTCATTGGCCGCTTGGTTTTCCACCTTATGGTACACCAATGACATGACGAAGCAGTGGCAGTCCAACGATGTGTTTCATACATACTATCAACAATTAAAGGTTGCCATTGAATCATTTCCACGCATGACACCACGCACCCTGCACCAATACAGAACAATAGAAAATTTCTATATAGATCCTCATTTCATCTACATCACGGCATGCCGAGATGAGAACCAAGAAGAGTTACAGTCATACTACAAGCTAACAGATGAAGACATGGATCAGATTACAAAGGAGTGGCCTGAGGAATTTCTTGTACCTATCACTGATGAAAAACTCTCTGACACTAACACCATAGGAATCCCCATAGTCACCTGAGTCGAGCATGTCGAACAGTCCAGTGGGAGGAAGAAGAAGAAGAATTAGGAGGAAGTCCAAGATATAGAGAACGATAAGGAGGAAAATGCTTCTGAAGATAATGGGTCTAGATCGCTCGGAGGAGGAGGAGGAGACGAAGCAAAAGGACAAGGAGGAGCAGATGAAAGAGAAGAATAAAAAGGAGAAGGTGAAGCTACACGAATGGAAGACCCCCTTACTAGAACAGTCACACCGCAGAAGAGGAAGGTTTCTCCAAAGAAACCTTCAAGGAAGAAGAAGCGCTCTAATAAGCCCCAGTTAGAGACCATGCTCATGGAGGATGATATTTGTCTGGTCTGTGGAGCTATGGAGGACGCTTTCGAGGACATCTTGTAGAAATATGGAGAGAAGAAGGAGGAGATATATGGAAGGATTGAGAGGGAACTGAAGGAAGTACACCAAGATGTTTGTTTGGCCCGTGTAGTACCCACTACGCCTTCCTCATCACATAATGCAGAATTGGGGGTTGAACCAGCCCAATTGAGAAGACTAATGGATGCAACAGAAGCTCGACTTCAGAGAGTCTAGGAGGAGAAGGAGAAGGCTACAGAAGCCTTGAAGCAGGAGAAAGAGGAATTCCTAGTGCAATTAAGAGTAGCGCGGGATAGGGTAGCAGCCCAGGAAAGTGAGAAATAAGAGCTTCAGGCTAAGCTCCAGGAAGAAAAATCCCAGCTACAAAGAGAAAAAGAGCAGTTTCTTGCAGAGCGGGCCATGGTCAAAGAAGTAGTGAGTAAATCATGTCACTTTGTTCCAGGTTGGCACAATAAGAGCAATTTTCAGTCGAGTCTCAAGTAGTGAAGCTCACTGAGACCCTCCAGCAGCTTCAAACCAGGATAACAGACTTGGAGGCCAAAACAGTACCGAGAACCCCGCAGGAGGTGCATGACAAGAGGGAGGAGACCGCTAAGAACACACTAATAAGGATAAGAAACCTTGCCTCAGAATGAAAACATCTGAGTGATAGAAGCGCAAAGACATATGAACTCCTCGTCGAGGATCCGGAGCTAAGGAAGCTAGAAGCGCAGTTATAGGAGGTGCAGCAGTAAGAATTTTTTGTGCAGGCACAGATGAAGCTTCTCACTGCGGTATAAATAATGAAGATATCCCAGAAGCAGTGCGTAATAAAATAATAGATCACTTCCATCCATGGAAAGGTAATGGACGTCATGTGAATGTTGCAACCTGTGCAAGATGAAGCTTGCAAGGTGTTCGAAGAGATTGATGGATAGGGCTCACAATTAGACCAAGTGGTTGCATCAGTAGAACAACGCCTGGAAGGGCCTGTTACAAAGTATACGATACAAGAGCTTGTTGAGAAAGAGGCTCGAGAAAACAATCAAGTCGAGGCAGCTCTAGTTAAGCTCAAGGCCTTCAAAGCAGCGTTGTCTGCACCTGAGTGACTCAGGACAAGTCACAGGTGAGTGTTGGGGGCATGTTGGCCCTCGACCAAGTTTTGAGGAAACACTGGTTAGAGTTGGCCCACTTTGGGACTTCAACACATTGGTCGAGGGAGGAGCACCCAGGCAGAGATGAGATCATGGATCTCACTTATTTTGTGGGCTATCTGGACCCAGTAAGGGGTTCTTTAGGGTTTTTGTAATGGGTTATGGGATGTCGGCCCATGGGGTTTTCCCATGTTTGGCCTTATTGTAAGGGTTTGTAAAACTATAAATAAAAGAATAATGTATGGTAGAAGTAGTTTTTGAGTACTTTTTGGAGCTAAGTGAAAGTGGTACAAGTGGCTTTGTGCAAGGGAATGAATGTGTGTTAAGGCTTTGTGCTTGATAGAGAGTTGTCTATGTGCCTTGACCTAGTTTTGGAAGGAGGATCTCGTGCTCAGTGCGCAGATATCCTATCTAGTGCGAAGCTCGACTCTATGGCTTAGTGCACATGAGCAACTGAATGTAAGATATTGATGAATAATAAAGAGGTGAAGTGGTTGGTGGATGTAGCCCCACACTGGGGTGAACCACGTACATCTGGTGTCTTATGGATTTCTTTGTGAAATGTTATATTTGTTATGTTTTTCTTAGTGCTTAGATTATATGTGTAATGAATATGTATGTGTTTCTTAAATGCATTGCTTATGTTAGAATGCTAGATTCGAGTCAGAGTGCTAAGTGATAAGTGGTTGAAGTGCTTAATCTTTGTTGTTACTGCGCTAGATATATCTTAGGTATGTTCTATGATGTTCACAAGGTTAATAAAATCATGTATGACACTTCCTAATCATTAACAAAATAACCTACAAAGTGTTATTATCACAGATCGATGTCCCAGCCTAGTTACAGACACCTGCATCCTGTAACCCCCCCTACTTCTACCTCGGGTAAGACTTCACCTGCCTCATAGGTGTTGCCGAAAGGGTCGGTAGTCGAGATTTTTTTGGTGCATTGTTAAGCGTTGAACCCTGGGTCTGCCCCTATGCCAACAAAACCAATGGCATGGACCTGCACACATCAGAGTGTAGCAAATCACGTATCCCAGTTGATCTACTGTCACTACTCAAAAAGACAGTCTTGGTGTACTTCTCAAGAGCATACCCCCTGCAAACCTCCTAATTCTCAGTGATGAACTGTGGTGACCCTGTCACAATCTCCCCCAACACTCTCATAGCTCCATGATGCAAGTGATTCATCCTCCTATGCCACAGCTCACACAACTTATTTTTCTTGTTGCTACTATCCAAAGCATGTAATGGTTAAAAGATGAGTTTGTACAGTTTCTCCTGATAATTCCCAATCACTCTGGTGGATGTGATACTGGACCCCTTAGGATAAATGAGGACCTTTCCATCTCAAAAATACACCTCAAATCCCCCATACTCAATGGTGGAAACTGATATCAGGTTCTTCTTCAACCCAAGGACATACAAGACGTCCTTGAACACCATGGGTGGCCTCAACTCTCTCTAAAAGGAAATTATGACATGCCCAGCCACCCTAACTATGGTTTCATTTCCAATAACTATCTCCAAATTTACCCCTGACTCGGTGAGATCAATAAAGTGATATCTAACACTAGACATATGAATATATGCTCCACTCTCTATGTATCATATACTAGATGGTGTCTCAATTGTAGAGCAACTAACAAGCAAGGAAAACTCCCTCTCAAACTGAGAGGAAAACTAATCCACCTCATTTGATGTTGTTGTACCACCATGCTTCTTCTTCCTATTGGGACATTGTCCAACATAGTTCCCCATCTTGTGAGAAGCAAAGAATTTAAATTTTCTCATATCCCTCTGCTACTGACCTCCCTTTTGTTGCTTCTTGTCCCCACCCTTGGGACCCTTCTTGGTCTTCTTATTTCCCTTTGTATAAAGAGAAAGGTCCTCATCATCATCCCCACCACGTTGTTGACTAGTAGATCTTGAGCCAATCCTGATATCCTCATGTACAAATTCATCCCATATCCTCTCCCAACTAGGAATATGCTCTCTGGATACAATGCCTCATACAAAGGTCTCCCATGGTTTGGAGAAACCATTTAAGGTTGTCCTCACCAACTCTACTAGATCCACTACCTCCCCAATAGCTTCCAAATCATCACGTATATGTGAAAACCTCGTCAGGAATGAGGCGATCGAATCAGTCTTAGTCATCTTAGTGCCCCTCAATTTATCTTGGAGCACCATATTCATGTTTTGGTTTGGGCTCTGGTAAAGACCAAATAAGTACTTCCACATCTAAAATGAAAAATTGTTACCAGAAACATGAGGAATTATATGGTCTTTGACTGCATCTAGAATAGTCCTCTTTTCCTTGATGTTTCTCTTCCTAAACTCTACCAAGAACATTGCAACTATAGGAGGAACCACGGGATTCTCCACAATATCCCATAGCTCACCCTCCTTTAAGATTATAACTATCCTAGCCTTCCATGAAGACCAATTTCGATCTCTTGCTAGCCTATCCTCCTCCCTCAACCCTCCAACTGACATGGCTACCAACTGTTCCCAAATGACCAAAGAAATTATGTTGTCTACACACCAATCTCAGATGTAAATTTCAAGCTTGTCAAGGTGAGTTAAGAATTATGTCCATTGTTTGCAATTTATTCTAGCTCTCTTGTGCCCTTAGGTTTTGAAGCCATGTGAAATGTTTAGGTCCTAAAGGTTGTCACTAACAGGTCTGATTTCATCATTTTTTCAATGTAACTCCTTCAGGTAATATTTCAAGCTCATTTAATGCCATTTTTGCAAGGTTAAACAAGGAAAAGTTTGTTGTCCTAAATTAATTTTTCCAACAGTCATTAAAAAAGGAAATACCCTCCAAATATTTAACACTTAAATTCTAATAATTAAAGAAATCAAACCACAAAAATTTAACACCATATTTTTGGTCAACATGACCCTAGAAAGAGCCCCAAGGGGAAACCTAGTGAAGAGGAAATTTATTATGGAGATTTCAAGGATATATTATACCAGAGAATCTGAACATTAAATGACAGATTTATATAGCCAACTTATCTCAAGTTAGCATCATCTTCTTCCTTGAAATTTGAGCCAGCAGTTTGTCGAGGAATCTGTTCCCTCTGCCTCATCTTTCAGTGTTCTACTTTCCTACATAACCTATTTTTATTTTGCTTGGAATCCACACCCTCAATCAATAAGAAAATCACCCCTCCTTTAGATGCAAGTGTTCCCTTCTATCTTCTCCAAAATCAACTTTCTCCTCCTCTTCATCACTTCCTCATGCAAGTGAACAATGTGCCCCCCTTCTTCTCTCATTTTTCCTTTTGTCTTCTCATTAGCTTGACTTAGGAATCAAGTGATAACATCAAATATTTTCTTTCTAATATCAAGGGTGGAGATTAAATATCCCCCTTCACTTAAGTTTCCTAAGTCACTTTAGCATTAATGATCTCATAAAGTCACTTTGACTTTATAACATAAAGTTAAGAAAGAGAGGGGTACTTTTCCCCCTTTAGTGTTAGGAACATCAATAAAAATAGGGGACCACTTACCAAGGTACCAAAACTTAACAAAATACCCTCAAATAATAGATAAACATGCTAACACACAAAACTATGTCCTCGAAGATCACACATGTGGGTGACATTATGCTCCAAGATGATGTAGGAGGCCTCCAAAGTCCATGTATCATAATCTCGTGGTGTAAGCAAGGTGGAATTCATGTCTCCTCATCAAAGGTCATCTCATATCATCAAGGACCTAAATTATCATCAAATGGTTCCCCAAAGGAAAGCTAACCCCATCAAAACATCCTAGTGCATGATGTGATCATTAATATGCTCAATGTCCCAGGTGAAAAGGCCATCGTCTAGGGTGGAGAGGAGGCATGCCATCTCTCTGAGGGGTGTCCAATCAAATTCTAGTGCAATTCCATTCATCAAAGCTTAGGAAATACTTAGGGTGCACTGTCCAAAATGTGGGCTTCCTTCCCATATTCTTGCCAACGTGACCATATTCACAATATAATAGCTCATTTGTATATCGTCCAAGGTCCAGGGGGTGTGAGAGGATGTATCTGAATGTGCCAAGTCATTAAATTCCCTAGTTCTCTACATCACATGTGTTATGTCCTATATAAAATGCACAATTTCCTGGGTGAAATCATAGGGACATCCTCCAAAATATCTTTTCAAGTACACCCAATTCAGTCAAATCCATAGAATCAAGTACGACCAATAATCACAAGCTTAAAGAGTCCTTAAAATCATATAAAGTAAGTCATCACTTAATACAAATTCCACATGAGAAATTAACATTAGATATCCCCTTCAAACTTCACATTAGCTCAAGATTTTATGCAATTTGGAAATTTTAAGTATGGGAGGACCATCAAAATACCCTCTTAGGTGTGTCAATACCTAGATAGAGGGATATTTCCCAAGATACCTATCTAAGTGTAAGTATGGTAAATGAAAACATTTTGGGTTGAATTCATGTTGATGGAATCATTAACATGAAAGGTACAATGCTTGTTCCATTTCCATGAGAGCCTTTATAGAGGGAGTGCTTGTTGCTTGAGATACGCTTTCCTCGACAATTTTTGTATTCCAAACCCCTTTCTTGCTTTTTGATATTTATTTTATGTTGGGTATGTGTTATATTATTTTCATGTGTGTGGGGGGGAGTACGTCGTATTTCACGATCCCTACCCAATGGATGTGTACATTTGCATTGGTAATTTCCCTAGGGGGGCTAGGATTGGCCCCCATTTCTTAGGCAAAGCCTTTGGCTCCAGGAAAGCACCCCAAAAAAACAATCTGGGCATTTTTCGCTATTTTAGCAATTTTCTAAATTAATCCTGGATTAAGGGATTAGAGTTTTGGTAGTTGTGGAATATCTAAAATATTGTGTATATTGTATTGTGAATGGTAAGATTAATACATTTAAGAGTTGAGAGGTGTGGCACCAAGGAAGGTTGGTTTTCTCTCGATTCAGGGTTTTCAGCATAAATCTATGTGTACTATGTGTATGAGCCATTGATCAATTTTTGTTTTACTTAAGAATATGTATGCACAGTTTTATTTCACAGGTTTAAAACTTACATTTTATGCATTGCAAGTTCCCCTTTCAAGTTTCAAGCACTTTATTCTATATTTTCTTTCTTGTTGGGATTATTTCCTTTTATTCTATATTTTTATTTTATTTTGGGATTAAGACCTTTCATTTTGGGTAGATCTCAAGCTATCCTTTGTCTTTCCTTTCATTTTGATATGCATTCAGTGCATTAGGACTAGGGGGATCACCTCATAGCAAGGGGGTATATCTCAATATGTCCTTTGGATTTTAAATTTGGTCATTCATCGATCCACATTTATTTATTTCTTTTATAGCAGTCTTTCTTTATTTTTATAGCAACTGCATCAACCTCGGCATTCTATCCCTTCTTCTCATAGGAGGATGAACCATGTTCCCTTTTTGTGTCCATGTGACAGCCATACCAAATTTTATTACAATGCGGAAGGCCCCAAGATGGAAAGTGTTAAGTTTTAGGGGGAACCATACGTTACCCTTATTAAATCCTCCCGGTAGTACCTGTAGGGTTTCAAAATAGCCCCTATTCTCACTCCATTAATTCACTAAAACCTTCACAATTACTTCCATTTCACCTTCATATCACCTTCATATCACCTCCACATCATTACATTTACCTCATCATTGGGTTATAACTATGCTTTTCCAAAGTTTATCAATTCTTAACATTTTTAAGTGGATTTGTGGTTAAACTTTAGAAAATAATATGCTTATACTTATACCTAACAATTAGAATGAGTTTGTTGACATGTGTGGGTACAAAAGAAGCTTCCAAGACACCTTTATGTGGCCTTGAATGATCAAATTCGAATTTGATAAGATAAGAGATCATGATCTTATGGAGAAGATCAAGGACAAAAGAGGGTTATGTGTCTAGATGGTTGAGAGATGTATGGAACTAAAGACAGATTAGTGGATGATCATTATGAGTTTGTTACTCATCCCATTGTATAAATAGGAGTACAATATCCTCCATTTGTAATCTGAAGTTTTGTGATCTTAGAATTTTGGAGTATGTAATCTTAGAAGCTTAGAGTTGTAACCTTAGAGTTGGTTTGTAATGGAGATTTTGAAATAAAGAATCATACTTTGATTTTTCTTCTACATCTGAGTCTCCTTTGAAGTGGTGTGCTTGTGGAGTTATGGAGGGCCCCCATGGCCTCACTTGCATGCTTATTTTCTTATTTTAGGTATAATTTAATTTATGTTTTTGTTTGATTTCAGCTCTTAAGTTTTGTTAAATGTTCTAATATTGGAAGAGTCTTATTTGAAAGTGTTCTTGTAAGAGAACCGTAAGACCTCATACAATTATTAGATTTAGGTTTGTTTCATTTCATCTTTTAAATTTTTGGTTAAATGTTCTAATATTGTAGGAGATCCTAAAATTCAGGTGTTCTTGTAAGAGAACCTTAGGATCTTGACAATTGTTAGATCTAGGTTTGATTAGTTGTTGAAAGAGATCTTGATGAATATGTTCTTGTAAGGGAACTTTAAGATCTTGGATAAATTAGGAATTTTTCTAGATCTATATATTTTAGATAAGCACTTCTAAGTTTACCTTCCCGGGTTGACATTAAATAAACTATGATTGACATCATCAATTAGAACTAAAAAGTACCCATATTCCCCAAGAGTGACAACACGGGACTAGGATACTAAAGATGGCCACCAAGGTGACAAAGGGGAAAAAGACTAACTTTTGAGCTTATGATTCATTATCCAACTTCAACCCATGATCCTCACTTACATGCCAAATGCATTATATATGAAATTTTATATGAAACAAGGAATAATGTACCACATAATGTATTGGACCACATCTTCCAATGAACAATGTTGATGAGGTTTGATGAGATATTCTGATGAGGAATGAGGCATTTGGAGGCCTGTTGGTTGTGGAGATTGTTGATCATCATCATCGAGATCATGTCTTCATTGTGGGCCATGAGACATGATATAATCTAGTTACCCCTAGGTGAGAGGGGGTAACAAGGCTTATTTTGGTATTTTCATCAACATAATAGGACTCTTGGGCCAATTTTGTATTTTTACAAAATCTTGTGCACATATTGAGATTCAATAATAAGAAAAAAAACACAAGTCTTCCATTGCTAGACTGCTTTAACCTCAACATGGATAATAAAACTCCTCTTTCTATGAATATAATTCCATACATTTAGAAATGATTAGGATATACACATGATGGCTTCTTAAGAAGCATTACTCTCTCTTTGTACTAACATCTTTTTCGCTTCTTGGCTACAATATCTATTTAGTGTGTTAGTAAAAAGCTAATATACACATCCTCGATTCCTAAAAACTTCCTTTATTTGGTTAACACAATACCTAAAGTAATCTCAAATGGATCTAAAAACAATATTGAATGGTTATTGAGACTTATTTCTTACAAGAAATCAACAAAATTGAGAGTTTGAACAATGACAATGCAAGCACTAGAACACAAGAAGACAAGAAAGAAAGGAACTTTGAAGTGGAATGTTGCAAGTAAAGGATGAAATGGGAGAGAAGAGAATTGGAGAATGGGAAATGAAGGGGAAAGGACACTTGGCCTTCCAATGACGCAACCATGACAATCATTGCCTATATACTCTAGCAAATTGATTTAGAAGGGGTTTTTTTGGCAAAGTATGAGAGGATATGGAAGAAATATTTTCCATGTAAAGCGATAAAAGTCTCATAGATTCATCAAACTACCTCACAACTCTACATTTGTTGAAAATAAACACTAATAAAATCCATTTGAATTCTATTAATTTAACAAAGTAATTAGCAAGATGGGAGGCTCACTCAAATGACAACGCAGTTGTACAAAAAATTGGCAGTGAAGGAGGAGGCATTGGCCAAGCTACAAGTTGTTTTCAAAGAGACGAAAGAATCATAAGAAACTTACATTGCTACTATAGAAGCTAGCACCATGACCAAAACAATCATGGTAATCTTGTCAGTGTTTCATTGAAACCTGTACAGGAGACCGAGCTAAAGCATACACAAACAAAGATTATCAAGAAAAGGAAGAGAGATACAATATGAAGAATGAGAATCAATGTATATTATGATCTAATAAATGAGTGAGTGATATTCACTCATATAGGCAATGGAATCTTATATTAGGAATTCATACATAATAGTGATGGTATAAAATTAGAAAGTCTAAAATAGAACTAGTTAGTTAACTCCCACTGAACTAGTGTGCCGAAAATATAAATTTCTCCAACACTCCCCCCCCTGAACATCACTATGGAGTAAAAAATGAGTCTCGTCTACTAGGCCATATTAGGTACTCATGTACAATACACCTAATGAACACTTAATAAAAATGACGAAAGAGGGAAAACCACATGGGAACAAAACCCCACCTCAAAAGACAATGCATCAAAAGAAGAAAAGGCAATTGTTAGGAAACTTTGTTCTTCACTACAAGACGATCCCGGAAAGTATGAAACTTCTGCTCAATGAAGGTCTTGGTGAATATGTCGATAGTATGCTCAGAGGAAGGAAATAAACCCAAATCAATGATCTTGTCATGTACTAGCTCTCTGATGAAATGCATGTGGACCTCAATTTTTTTGGTTCATTGTCGGTGTACTGGATCTCTACAAAATTTCATCGTACTTTGATTGTCACACCATATGATAGTCGGACAATGAAACTAGATACTAAGATCAGTAAGTAAGTGTTGAATCCATAGTGTTTGAATGACACAGTTGACTACTCCTATGTACTCGGCCTCTGCGGAAGATAAAGAAATGGTTGATTGCTTCTTACTTGACCAACAAATTGGGCCTGACCCCAAACTGAGAGTGTACCCAGACGTGGACTTGTCATATGTGCTATAACCAGCCCAATCTGAATCTTTGAATCCTATGAGATCTAATTCACAACCAGCTGCATAGTAAATCCCATAACTCATGGTGCCCTGAACATATATGAGGATGCACTTGGAAGCATTCCATTATAGATCATGGGGTTCCTACATGTATCTATAATTGCTCCTACCGCATATGAGATATCTGGACGGGTGTGGGTGAGATACAGAAAATTCCCCACCAACTATCAATACAAAGTGTCGTCCACTAATGGTGTATCCCTTCCATCCTCAAGTCTGATTCCAGATATGAAGGGTGTAGGTGCAGACTTGCAGTATATCATGTGGAATCTATCCAGAATATCCATGACATACTTATCCTGATAAATTTTGATGCCACAAGCATCCTGACTAATCTCAAGACCAAGAAAGAAGTGTAATGGACACATTTCCATCATAGAGAACATGTCATGAAAAATATCTTTGACCAAAGCAATGGTTGAAGTAAAGCTACCAGTGATCAAAAGATCATCAACATAGAGTACTAAAATCATCATAGAGTTAGTAGTCCTCAACATGTAAACATTGGAATCATATTTACATATAAAAAAATCATGTGAAAGCAAGTAAGAATCCATCTTTTCATATCATGCTCTAAGTTCCTTCTTGAGGCCATAGAGAGACTTCTTCAGTATGCATACTAAAGATGAGTTATGAATGAACCCATGCGGCTGCTCCATGTAGATCTCCTCTGAAAGATAACCATGAATAAAAGAATTCTTCACATCCATCTGGTGAACTTCCCATCCTTTGGTTGCTTCAATGGCTAGAGCCAAGCGAATGGAGTCCATATTTGCTACAAGAGCAAAGGTCTCATCATAATATATCCCATAAATCTGTTGAAATCCTTTTGCAACTAATCTAGCCTTGTACTTACTCACCTGACCATCTGTTTCTCTCTTGGTCCTATAGACCCATTTGCATCTGACAAGTTTCCTCCCTGGTGGAAGTAGAACCTAATCCCAAGTCTAATTCTCTAGGAGAGAGTCATGCTCCTCCTGCATGGTTGGTTCCCATAGTGGATTTCCAACAACCTCACTATAGGTATGTGGATCAGAAGATTCAACCATATAGCAATGCATGGGCATCGCTAGTTCAGAAGCTGAAAGTACATGAGAAGGATCCACATGTTGAGATCAAGTCCTCGTCGAATCCAATGGATCCCCTGCAAGGGTTCCTACTTCTTTAAGTGTGGATTGTGCCCACTTGGGCATTTATTGAATCTCCGACGTTGGCTCCTCATTTTTTTGTACTACTTGCTCATCTACATGTAGAGAATCCTATGAATCTGTGTCTGAATATGTAGCATCTGAGTGTGTGGAATCATCATCTCTGATGTCTGGAAATGATGGAAGCACAAGAGTCTATACATGTGTCACACATCAAAATAACTCATTGTAATGATGGCTAGTGTCGTCGTTACAAATATCTCAAGTGTCGCATATTGGTCACAAGTGTCCCAAGTGTCGCAAACATTATCTTGTCTATGTCATTTCTATAATGACATCATAAAGACACTTAATACACCTCAAAGACTAGTCTTGAAGAAGAGAAATCAATTGACAAGGAGTACAAGCCTTTTGCCACTGAAAAAGCCACTCAAAAGTCAAATTTGGGAGGGATCACTCCCCTACATGTTGTCAGGAAGCATTGGCTCTCTATACCCTCTTCTAGGGGAGCGTTCCAATGCTCTGTGTCCCTTTTGAGGGAGCGTTGGACCTTTTTGGGAGAATTTTGGTTTGTTGGAGGAAATCAGGGAAGAATGCCCTCAATATCTGAAGGTGGTTGGATTCGAATCTGAGGTCAAGGCATGATCTTAGGGGAGATCCACAACTAAAGGAGAGGAATCCTCAACTTATCCCAAAGATTTCTCAAGTGGTTAGGTCTCTCCAACCCTATATAAGGAGGCCTCTTCATGGTGAAATGATATATGGAGATTGAGAATTGCACCAAACTTATGATCCCATAAGTGAGATGTCATTGAAACATAATCAGTGTAGATTACTTGAGCAAAGGGTTGGACAAGGAGAGATGGAAGAAACCATTGCACCTTCATCAGAGGATTGTAAGTACTCTTCATTTGATCTCATTAATATACATACATGCTTGGCCTGTTTCTTTCAATTTTATTTTTGTTCCACATGAACTTGTCTTCAGTAGATAGATCTGTATTTGAGATAATCTCAGTAGAATAGGAAGCTCGTTGTATCTTTGTTTGTTCTATAGGACCTATCGAGGATCTTGGGATTGAATCTCAACTTGGACTTTGCAAAGACAAACGTCATTTAAAAAGGTACACTTTTCTTCTTCCTCTTCATTCATTAGCTTAATTAGATCTAAAAGGATGTAAGTGACCAATGATAGCACCATTTTTTTCTTGGTTTTAGGGGTCTAGATACCAAGGGGGAATCTGCTTGTTCGCAGGAGGATTCACCTGTAACAAAAATTGGCGACTCCACTAGGGATGAGCTCTGATTTTTGTTTCCTTTCCTAGATCTTGTTTTCACCCTTTGCTCACTTATTGACCTTCTCCATACTATCTTTGATACTTAGATCTGATTGATTGCCTCTTTCTTTCATCATACTCACTCTGATTGACTGACTTTGCTTGGAATTTTGACTTTCTAGGTATTTTTCTAAGTTTTGAGAGCTCGACGCTCCCCTACCCTTGCTATCAGAGTGCTAGCGCTCCCTATTGGCCTAACACAGAGGGTTGGAATGCTCTGGTGCCCTTTACATCAGAGTGCTACCCCTTTTCTGTGAGAAATTTTTCAGTATTTTCACTCTCTGAATTCATTTCTTGATTTTGGCATTGGCTCAAGAGTTTTATCATCTCAGTTTATCTTTATATTGGCCTTCAGTACTTTGTTTTCTAAGAGTTGATCTCTTTTGTTTGGAAATTTGGCATTTTATTTCCTTGCCTTGAAGTCACTCTTCGTCTTTGTTGATTTAGAGTCGTCTTATTGTTTTCTTCTCATTTATCTGGTTGAGTGGAAACCTTTGTGAGGAATTTCAAATATCTGCGCACCATCCCATTTGATGTTTCGGGTCATCTTGTTCGAAACGTTTTCCATCTTTTTGAGCTTTTGGTTTTCTTTTTGAGAATTTTTGTCATCTTTGTCTTTCTTGTTTTATCACGACGAGGGTGTGTTTGTTTTTTATGTGTAATTTGCTTCTGATTATCTGAACCTTGTTGACTTTGCAATCTGGATGACATAGAAAGTTTTATATTGGATTAATTATCATTCACACATAAAGAAAAAGGATAGATTTTATGATTATTTTTGGATATTAGAAAGGAATTCTATGAGATTTTAGCATTATATTGGATTTTATTGAGAAACAAATTGATTGAGGATTTTGCATCTTAGTGTTTGACAGTGAAAAGAACATCTTTCTATTTCCCTTAAATAAGCATTCATTGAAATAAAGGACTACTTATCATTTCGTATACATATTTTTGGGATTTGAGTCATAATACCATCAATGTCATTGTCATACACCTTTTGAGTAAAGAACAGCTACAAAATTAACGCTAATTAAAATTTATCTAGAACATTTTGTTTTTAGAATCTTCCACCAACATTACACTAGGATTAGCACTTTGGATTAGGTAGTGAGTACAACTCTCCAAAGTATTAAAAAAAAACACTAGCATCTTGCGGAAGGGAGAGAAAAATACAATTGTTGTATAGGCTTTTTGGGATCCCCCTCTCACATAGGGGTTATGCACAAGGTCGCTTTTGGGAGAATTATGGAGATTATCCCTCTGTGGTTCAACTATTTGTAGTGGTCGGATCGTATATTGAGGGTTCTTCTTGATGCTTAGCTGGTTTCATTTGGTCTCGGTGCTTCATGAACTCTGAATCCATTCGGGGTCCTCTGGAGTTCTACCAGTCCACATGTCCTCAGTTCTCTCGACGGATTTTGGACTTGTTATCTTGCTCATATGTTCATACCAAACTGTCGATTGTACCTGCCCAGGGGCTGACTGCGACTTGGTGTCCTTAGTTTCCATAATCTTTAGGTACTTACATGAGGTGACGGTGAAGGCAAGTCTCACTGTACTTGGAACAGACGTTGGTCAAACTCACTCGGGCTCCTTGGAGGGTAAATCCACAATTACTGCATGGAAGCTTGCACCAAGGTGAAATTCCGTTAAGCAGGTCGCCATTGTAATTGTTCCACCATATCCTAGCTCCTTCTTAACTTGATCACGCGACATTGGATTTCATCACCAACTAGTACGATCATCAAGAGAACTTTTGTTTTCTTGGTTTGATTCCTAGATTTGATTAGTGTATGTTGTTTCTTTATCGTTAGTTGGCCATAGATTTTTTTCGTCGTTTTTTTTAGCCAACATCGACCCTCCACGCCGCTCTTGTAGGGTACAGGGACTTCCCCCAGAAAATATGGAAGATTATACCCCTTTACCCCCTCGTTCTATGGAGGGCTCTCCTCAACAGAGCGAGGTCCACGACATTAAAACCTCACCGGAGGAAGTTTCTACCTCTCTAGAAAATGTTTGAATTGTTACGGATCCTATAGAGGCTTTATGCATTCCTGTGGGATATGAAAGGCATTTTCTCTAGATGAATTTAGCCGGAGAACTTGTTGTTATTGATCCTTCTAAAATTCTGACCAGGTCTCATTCGAATCCTATGGTCGAAAACCCCCTTTGGAATTCTGATATAGTTCGAAGCCCACCTTGTACGGTGCAAGATCTTTACGAATTAGGAATAGGTGTTGATATACCTGTCATATCCCAATTACCCGAAACATCTGTTACGTATACCGTAACTTTAGATCATTTTACTGGTACAACCATCAGTTCCATCATACCGTCTGTTGGTTCAAACATGTAGTCTGTTGGTCTGAGTTCCATTATTTCTCTCCATATGGCCCATTCCACGATGGTCCCTCACATTGCAACTATTCCCACTGGTAATGTGGTGGTTAGCCAAGCTCCCATTGGTACACCACTATCATCTTGGCCTTCCTCGTCACTTCCCCTTGGGTACAGATCACTGAATCCTTTCATTGTCAACACTACCCAGGTTATACCCAGAAGTTCTATACCTACACAACAACGCGGAGAGACCGGTCTTGGTGACTTTAATCCATTGAGCGGCACCGGTCATTCGTTTACGTCTAGTTTCCAAATTCCAAGGACTCAACCTCATGCTGGGGGGAAACCTCCTTTTAGAGGGCAACCTCCATTTGGAGGGCAACCTCTATTTGGGGGGAAACCTCCTTTCAGAGGGAAACCTCTATTTGGGGGGCTACCTCCTTTCGAAGGGAAACCTCCATTTGGAGGGAAACCTTTGTTTGGAGGGAAACCTTCGTTTGGAGGGAAGCCTCATGCTGGGGGGAAGCCTCAAACTAGAGCCCATCATCGACCTTCTGGACAAAATGCATATACAACGCCCAATCCTTGGCACACTCCTTTTCCAAGAAATCCACTATTCCCTGGGGGGGAACATTCTCAAGGACAACAACAACCTTATCCTCCTTATGGAAAAAATGTTTATCCACCTTATGGACAAACCCATCAACCGAATTATAATCTTCAAAATCCATCAGGTTATCCTCCGCTCGCACATGCTTCTCAACCCTCCTCGAATCCTGTTTACTCTGGTCAGTAACAACCATATGCAGGAGGACCTACTGGTTACAATTACCCACCTAACCTAGTTTATGGTCCTACTGGTGTCCCTATGCCACACCAGTATCACCCTCAGGTTAACTAACAGCTACCATTCCTCACTACTCTAGATCTCCCAGACTTGTCTCATTTGACCAATGATCCTATACGTCATTCTCCTTTCTATCCAGTGATTCCAGATAAACTACCTTCTGATATTCCAAAATTTGATGGTAAACCTAGAGAAGACCCAAATAACCATGTCATGACTTTCCATTTATGGTGTTCATCCAACTCCTTAATGGACGACTCTATTCGTTTATGTATTTTTCAGCGAACACTTACGAGATCAGCTACCAAATGGTATATCGAAATTCCACGTGGTTATTTCCAAGATTTTAACTCCCTTGCCATGTCCTTTCTCACGCACTTTCAAATACCCATTCGATATGAGACAGGTACCGAACTCTTGACCTCCCTTCGTCAGACAAATTCTGTGCATATCTTCGATCATATTCATGAGTGGAGATGACGACGAAGGTTGATCAAAGAAGTCATTCCTGACCAATTATTAGTGGAATGGTTCACTAAATCACTGTTACCCCCGATCGCTCGTGATATCTCCATGGGTAGTGTAGTCACCAAGGAAGAGGCCATTGCTCAGGCTCAGTACTTAGATTTGGTCTATTCCCAATCTGGTACTTTGTATGAGTTATCCCAAATGCTACCCGTGCAAATATCGATTGCAAGATACCAGATATATAAAATATGCAGAACAGAAATGAAATGCTAGAAATGACAGAATAACAATAAAATATCCAGCATAATCTTCACAATACACAGAAATGATATATGAAATAGCAACAGAAATAGCACTTTGATTCAGA